>OOFB01002730.1:6523-24031 GCA_900323305.1 Trachyrincus murrayi
AATGCTACAGTTGGTGAAGTCTCAACGTCCATAGTCACCACTGTCCTTCAGGAGTCAGCCATGCTGCAGTCTGTCAGTAACAGCCCTGAACCTAACAGAGCCCAGGACCTGGTTCAGCCTGATGTGGTCATTGAGGCCCAGCAGCCCATTAGTCAGGGTGCACTTGAGTCACAGACAGTGGTCCCCAAGCAAGCTCCCACACAGCCCATGAATATCAGCAAAGCCCAACAACTGGTTCAGACTGATATGATCATTGAGGCACAGTCTTTACCTTCACCTCCTCTGACCCATACAGACAGTTCACACCAGCATTGTAAAGAGACCCCAGTGAACCAAGGCAAAGAGCAGAATGCTACAGTTGATAAAGTCGCAACGCCTGTAGTCACCGCCGTCCTTCAGCCGTCAGTCAAGCTGCAGTCTGTCAGTAACAGCCCTGAACCTAGTAAAGCTCAGGAACCGCTTCTGGAGGATGTGGTTATTGAGGCCCAGCAGCCCATTAGTCAGGGTGCACTTGAGTCTGAGGCAGTGGTCTCCAAGCAAGCACTCTCACAGCCCGTGAACATCGGCAAAGTCCAAGACCTGGTACAGCCAGATGTGGTCATTGAGGCCCAGCAGCCTATTAGTCAGGATCTACCTGAGACAGTGGTCTCCAAGCAAGCTCCCTCACAACCCGTGAACATTCCCTCACCGTCAGCTCCAGTGCCACAGATTCCTTCCAATACGACACAACCAGGAACCACAGAGGGCAAAACCATGGAGTCAATCTCTCCACCTGCTCAAGAAGAGGAAACCACTTCTTCAGTCACACCCTCCCTTGTGCAACCAGTCAAGCAGGAGTCCATGGATAGCAGTCCTGAAGCCTCCAATAACCAGTGCACACAAGTCCAGTCAGAAGTTACCATGAGGGTCCAGCAGCCTAAAAAACACATTCAAACCCAATCTTCCAGTGGCGAGGCTCCTCAAAAACCCATCAGAAGGTCACTGATCATGACCTGTCCTACACCCATACCCCCTCCCAATGTCGTCGTCTCACAGGCAACCGTCCCCAAATCCCAGTCCGCTGAGGTCATGCACACCTCTTCCACTGTGCCTCCATCCCCCACGAAGAGGTCTCCTCCCGCGATGACCACCTCTCCTTCCATGAACCTGCAGGAGGCTATTCGCCTGAGGACCGCAGCTCGGACGAAGAGCCCCACCTCTCCACGTGCCCCAACATCTCCTTTTGGGGGAGACATCCATAAGTCTCCCTCCAGCATGGCCAGCTTCATCTTCTCCAAGAGCACAAGGAAGGTGGTGATTGAAACTGCACCTTTACCAGAGCTGAAACTCATATCGAAGCCAGTCCAAGAAGCTGATCCAGAGGAGGAGAAGAAGAAGTGGGTGAAGGTGCCACCACCAGTGGCTAAGAAACCTAAAGCCAAGGCCAAAGACACAGTGACCAATGTAGAGACTGAGTAAATGCTGACTGCAGGACAGGAAGCACAACCAGAGAGCACATAAGGTGAGATGTTGTCTTCTGTTGTATACATATTGTGTATGAGGAAACTATGAAACAATTAATTGATTTATGTCCAAGTCGTCTTTTTACAACATAGATTACCTTTGGTTCGATACAGTAATAATAAATATTGCCCCTGTTCTCTTGCCAAAGGTACCCCAGAAAAAAAAATGGGACAAGAGTTGGCGTTGATGGAGGACGGACATCATCAACATAATAAAAAGAAAAACAATATAATAGATACTTGGATTTGGGAAGGACTTAAAAGCACAATCACAATGTAAAAATGCAACAATGAGAGTAATTCATGAGATGAGACACTGGTTCGAGGAAATTTTGGGAGGAGAGTTATTTTAAGATTTTGTTCTGTTGATGGATAATTTGAAAAGTAGAGAAAGATATTTTTAATTTCATGTTAGTGCTGTGGGTCTTATTGTTCTCAGCTGTTTGTTTTATATATAATATTAACATAATATATCAAATGATATAGTTTATTACATGCTGAAAATTTTACATTTCCTGTGCCAGATGTGCTTCTCAATTCTACATTCCTAATTCTTGCATGTTCTGTCAAATTGTAGCTGGGGATATGCTACCCTCTAGTGTCGATAAAAGACAATAAAATGTTCCACTACTAAATCGATGCATTTCAGATGGATGCTTCTAGTTACTACATCTAACAATTGGGGAACTGGGCTGCTCGCCTGTGATATTACAGAATTGTCTTTATTTAATATATCCATTCGTTTTGGATGTGCACTATGGAAATTCTATTTGTCCTCAAATGTACTTTCAAAAATGTTGAAAGTGCCCATGTATGTGTTACAAAATTGTTTGAAATAAGTTATTTTTCTTTTCGTGATCCAGTCTCTTCCTGGGAGATTTGTCATTATTAGAGAGTGTAAAACCATGTACATTTTTATGAGACCCTGTTGGATTTATCAAAACGTAGATGTACTTCTGTTGATTTTTAAGCTTTTTTGCTTTCTGCGAATACAAAACATTGCACACTGATAAGACATATCTTCCATGATTGGGGTGTTAAAGGTGATCGCTGTATTGCCTTTATTTGAAAAAGAGGTGTTTTACGTAAATATTGGTAATAAAAGCCGCAATACCTAACTTTTAGTATACCCTTTTTATTCAGTAGATGGCAGACTGGAAGGTAAACATGACCCCAGAAAAGGGCCGAACTGTCAGAACCAGAACCCCGACTCGTCGACGCTCACTCGCTGTCTGCGCAACAGAGGAAGAGTCCAAATTAAATCAAATCTCTTCAACGTCCTCAATGCTTTTATTTACTGCATTCAACTTTAACCCAAAAACTAACAATACCGATCTTAAAAGCAGAGGTGTGTATTATATTTGATAGTAAGCGCCGTGACATGATTGACAATTAAAACAATTAAACGGACATAAATGCGTCAATTTGTTCTTCTGTAATATATATGATATATTATAAACAACGATAATAAAAAGCAAACAAACAAGTAACCATGCAATTGACCACCCAATCCCGCAGGCGACGTTGTTTGAACTTCTTCATTTTTAATCTTTAGTGTCTGCAGTGCCACTGAGCAAAGTATAGGCACAATGAAAAGACAGAGGAAAGGAAAGAGGAAAGACAGAATCAGAGATGTGAGTTAGGTGGAAGGGAACACATACGTTTAGGAATGATTTTTTAGCAAGGTTGGCCTGTTATAGTAGCTATATATATATATATAGCTACTATAATATATATATATATATATCGGAATGTCTTAATCCCATAAAATGAAGTAGCCTACAAACACATGGCAGATGCGGCTCAAACGCAAGTTTTCGCCCAAATATACTGTACGTCAAACACATTGATCTTCATGTGCACTACTCTTCATGTAGGCTGCATCCGAAGATGAAGAGCAAAGTGCGGGAAGTACAAAGTACTTTGTTTGTGGACGGTTGATTGGACGACGTAGAAATAGGCGGGCCTGCGCTGATTTGTTATAGCTCTACAAATGGGCGGGCTTTACTGATTTCTGGGATTTCAATTGGAGAAAGAAAGAATGGCCTTTCGCTGATTGGTTCGTTGTATATTGGCGCGGACAGGATTTTATAGTTTCAAATGTTAGAATAGCGGAATAGTCGTTCAGTGGATTCGTGCGCTGGGAAGTTCTGGTTCATAGTTTTAAGTCCATCTCACTATTGTCGTGGCAGTACAAGTCAAGAAGTAACAATGGCCGAAGTGGAACCACTGAAGGTGAATAGCAGTTAATCATTATTTCCCCTAGATATTGTTGTTATGAAGCATGAGGTAGCAGCTATCCCCGAGATAGCTTCTTTAAACTTGGCACACTTTGCGGTTTATACAGTTTAATTTTCATTTGCGTCCACCTAAACGACTGTTTAATTGATAATGAGCTCAAGTCGTTAAGGTTAAAGTCGCCTTTTAGCTAACTACTTGCACTGTTCGGCCATGATGCGGTTCACATACAGTTCACATCAGTGCAATAATAGTTTTGAATCCTTATCGACTATTAGTAATAATATTTATTATATTTTGGGAACTAGGCATAATCAGGATTCTCCTATGAAAATCTAATCGTCGAAAATGCAAAACTAATGACCGATAAACAATGCAACCAACATTTCTTACAATGCAATGCATCTTGCGACAGAGCTTGTTTGAAAACAAGCAGCTTGAGAAGACAAAGAAGAACCCCAATAGGCTGTCTGTGGAGAGGATCTACCAGAAGAAGTCCCAGCTGGAGCACATCCTCCTCCGACCTGACTCCTACATCGGCTCCGTGGAGCCCGTCACGCAGGTAAGAGCCCCATGAAGATCTCTGGTACTCCCCATGAAGATCTCTGGTACTCCCCTCGTTGTTACCTCCTATAACAGATAACAATCTGCAAGGGGTAAAGCAACTTTTCTGAGACTCCCTCTGAAACTACCCTGCCCCTTTTTATGTTTGGATTTACTTATTACACATGTACTGTGTGACGTCCTACTGCCACCACCATTTTGTATTATTATTTAATGAATGAAGATAATAAAGCCAACACAACAAAGTATAGCAACAATAAAAACTGAAGAAAAAAAACTCCCCTGCTTCAAACCGACATGGATCTCCACATACCCAACAGATTTTAGAGAACTGGGTGGATCGATCAATCGATCGGTTTTATTCTTTAGTTGTGATGAGGTTGGAGGTTTCAAGCATTTTTCTGTCACTTCCTTCTCAGCAAATGTGGGTGTATGATGAAGATCAGGGACTGAACTGCCGCGATATCAGCTTTGTACCGGGGCTGTACAAGATCTTTGACGAGATACTTGGTGAGTAAAGGACCTTTTGGAGTTGATTGTCACGTCGTGTTTATGAGTGAGAAGGGTAGACATTGTGCCTACGTCTTAATTTTCAGTGTAATGTGCCCCTGTAATCCCCTCAATGCCTCTTTTGCTGTCAAACTTGCATCTGGCAGCGAAAAACAAATTCATATCATTAGACTCTTTTATCCAAACGTCACTTGGTGGACTGAAATCTCTCTTCCTACCTTTACAGTTAATGCCTCGGACAACAAGCAGCGGGACATGAACATGTCTTGCATTAAGATCAATATTGACCCGTACGTATGAAATCTTACCACTTTTTTTAACCCTAACCCTAAAACTGCACTACCTCTGGAGATTTATAGTAACTACCGATGGGAAATTGTACTACCCAACAAATGGTACTATTAATAGTATTTATCATTTAAGTCATTATCAGAGATTATTTATTGAATAATAGACATGACACATGACGTCATGAATGAGCAGGTAGGGGTTGCGCAACTTGCTCCAGGATGCCTGCAGGTAGACCTGTGCACAATAGTATTTGTTGCATTCATATTTAGAGGTTTGTGTTTTCTCCCAGCGAGAACAACCTGATCAGTGTGTGGAACAACGGTAAGGGGATCCCTGTGGTGGAGCACAAGGTGGAGAAGGTCTTCGTTCCAGCCCTGATCTTTGGACAGCTCCTCACCTCCAGTAACTACGACGACAAGCAGAAGAAAGTCACTGGTACGGTCATAACGATCGAAAAACTCGATAACAAATGAAATATTGTTTGTTTCAGTACATGGACCACAAGTGGCTAGAAGGAAAAAAACACAACTAATGTTCATCTTCACATGCACTTTTCTAGGTGGCCGTAATGGTTACGGCGCTAAGCTGTGCAACATCTTCAGCACTAAGTTCACGGTCGAGACGGCGTGTAAGGAGTCCAGAAAGTCTTTCAAGCAGGTATGGAAAGTTCCCTGGATTTATTTGAAACCGTCACATTCTTTCCATTGAAGCATCCTTGTCCCCAAGCTAACATTCTTGTCCCCAAGCTAACGGAGCATTATTGGTTTTGCTCCCCAGTCCTGGTACGACAACATGGGCCGGACGAGCGAGTCCAAGATCAAGAACTTCGAGGGGGAAGAGTTCACCTGCGTCACCTTCCAGCCGGACCTACCCAAGTTCAAGATGAGCACGCTGGACAAAGACACGGTGGCCCTCATGACCAGGCGAGCCTACGACATCGCCGGCACCACCAAGGGCATCCGCGTCTTCTTCAATGGCAAAAGACTGCCTGTGAGTTTATACACACACACACACACACACACACACACACACACACACACACACACACACACACACACACACACACACACACACACACACACACACACACACACTCCTTTCCTGTCTCCACGGTCTGTCAGTGGCAAAATTGAACAATGAATCGAAATATTACCAAAATCGCAATATGGCTAAGTGCAATATCCAAATTGCAGGAGCTGCAATTTTTTGATAAGGGTAAAATGTGTAACTGTAAATTTATAACGCCTTTATAAATGAAGCACTCTAGTGCCGCAGAGATGCTCTGGCTTACAAAGTTTTTCTCCACATGTAAGAAAGCATATTTGTTTGATGCAGACCCCAACAAATGTCACATCATGATAGTTTTTTCAGTGAAAATTTTAATCACTAATTCACTAATAGTGAATTATATCGCAATCGAAATATCTGTCAAAATAATCGCAATAAGATTTTTTGTACCCTAGCGCTCGTCAAGTATCATTTAAAGTATTTTAATTTGAACACAAAAATGTATCGAGCTTTCCGCACATTTCAATAGGGAGTTTTTAAATAGACGGTCTGCATACATCAATGTGCTCTAACCAAACTCTCCAGATCTATTCAAGATATAATGCTCTGTGATAAAACTCTCAAGACACCCTACCATTTCCCCAGGTGACTGGTTTCCGTAGCTACGTGGACATGTACCTGAAGGACAAGCAGGACGAGACAGGCTTGCCCCTCACCGTCATCCATGAGCTGGTGAACGACCGCTGGGAGGTGTGCCTCACCATGAGCGAGAAGGGCTTCCAGCAAGTCAGCTTCGTCAACAGCATCGCCACCACCAAGGTAGGGGCGGTGGTGTCCACGCCGAATCGATGTGTCGTAGCATGGCTATGATTATGATTGCATTATTAGTATGATTAATGTGACAGACTACAACCGTAGCAGCACCAGGCCCTGAGATTCACTGATTTGTAATTGGATCTAGTAGCTTGTACAGATGGGTTAGGAGTCTGTATCATGGCGCAGCCATTAGACGTAGGGGGTGGGGTCACTGGCGGTCATAGCGGTACCAGCCACTCTGTGTCATTGGGATTCATGGATATAAATCCCAATCCCTCTTCCTCCACCGTGCAGGGCGGGAGACATACGGACTACGTGGCCGACCAAGTGGTGTCCAAGCTCATCGATGTGGTGAAGAAGAAGAACAAGGCCGGGGTGTTGGTGAAGCCCTTCCAGGTGAGGCCTCCTTTCCCCTCGACCTGAGCTCTCCTTTCCCCTCGACCTGAGGCCTCCTGTCAACAAGCTGGTTGACTGGATAGATACTACCACAAGTTGTCTCAAAAGGCAATCGGTTGAACGTGTGAATTATTTATAGATACAATCTGACATTAGATACAATGTGTATCTAATGACCCTCTTCTCCCCGTGCCCGGTGTCCAGGTGAAGAACCACATTTGGCTGTTTGTCAACTGTCTGATCGAGAACCCCACCTTCGACTCTCAGACCAAGGAGAACATGACCCTGCAGCAGAAGAGCTTCGGCTCCACCTGCCCCCTCAGCGACAAGTTCATCAAACAGGTACGGAGAACCACACCTGTAACACAGCTTTATTGATTTGTGTGTGTGTGTGTGTGTGTGTGTGTGTGTGTGTGTGTGTGTGTGTGTGTGTGTGTGTGTGTGTGTGTGTGTGTGTGTGTGTGTGTGTGTGTGTGTGTGTGTGTGTGTGTGTGAGATAAAGTTCTGAATTGGATCACGTCACTCCTCAGGCGACGTCTTGCGGGGTGGTGGAGAGCATCATGAACTGGGTGAAGTTCAAAGCCCAGATGCAGCTCAACAAGAAGTGCTCCGCTGTCAAGCACTCAAAGATCAAGGGTGTGCCCAAGCTGGACGACGCCAACGACGCTGGTAACGGCTTGTTGTTGTTGTTGTTGTTAGTCTTGTGTGTGCGTGTGTGTGTTGTGTTCGTATATTATAATAATGATGATAAAGCTTTGCGCAGAAGGTTGCTAAATGTCGTCCCCCTGTAGGTGGGAAGAACTCGTCGTGCTGCACGCTGATCCTGACCGAGGGAGACTCGGCCAAGACGCTGGCCGTGTCCGGGCTGGGAGTGGTGGGCCGGGACCGCTACGGGGTCTTCCCTCTCCGGGGCAAAATGCTCAACGTTCGGGAGGCCTCTCACAAACAGGTTAGGAGCCCCCCCCCACACACACATTAAAGCACTCTTAGGAATATCATTTCAATCATTTTGTCTTCACGTTTCTCTATTCGTCTGTTTTTCACAATAGAAACAATCCTAATCCTGCTCTTTTTGTTTATAATGTAAAGCTTATGACACTTTAGCACTTGGGTCTGACTGTGTTTCGTCTCTGACCTCTTTCCCCCCCTCCCCTCACCAGATTATGGAGAACGCTGAGATCAACAGCATCATCAAGATCCTCGGTCTGCAGTACAAGAAGAACTACAGTGACCCGGAGTCCCTGAAGAGCCTGCGCTATGGAAAGCTCATGATCATGACAGATCAGGTGTGAACCTCGTCCTCCTCCTCCTGCTGTTGTCAGCCAGGAGCGCACCTCAATGCGTCTCCAGACTAATGTCAATGCAGCTTAACATTAGTTGTCTGGTTTTACGTTGGTTTTATGAAAATGCGGCTCAAGCTCCATTGATGTTAGTTTGATGGGAAATATATATGGTGCTATTTAACAGCACTGCGAGATGTATTGGTAAGCTGTTGTCAGGCAGACAAAACGTGATAAACGCGCATTTCACATTGCTCTCGGAGGGTGTGGCAGATCTGCAGTCTGTTACTTCATCAGGAGAGGCATATTCACACACAATATGGCTTTGCCATAATGCCGGTCTAAAATGTGTTAACTGTCTATCTGCTAAATGTCTTTCATTTTGTACTATAGTTCATTCCCTTTTTAATGCTTTATTATAAATCATTGTTATGTTATTTTGTGACTTGTCATAAAGCGTTGAGTTGATCTTTTCTTGTCTTACTTATATTGCATCTTGCTGTTCTGCTGATAGGATCAAGATGGCTCCCACATCAAGGGCCTCCTCATCAACTTCATCCACCACAACTGGCCCTCTCTGCTGCACCATAACTTCCTGGAGGAGTTCATCACCCCCATCATCAAGGTACTGGTTTACAAAGCGTTTCCTTCTGTTGATGGCAACAGGCCCTAGCGCCAGCGAGTAGTTGTGCTTTGGAGAGCTACAGTTAAATTGCATGCAGTTTTACTTCTGGCTGTTATCCAAATGGGTAGCTAACACTGGGTAGGTACATAACACTGCCATCTGCTGGTAAACTATTTAACTGGCTATACTGACTGTTCATGTTGTGCTATGGCAAGACACTAATCTAAACTATAAGATATATTTTTTCATATCTTGTGTCACTTTCTACCTTAACTCCTTATATGAATCCTCTTAGGCCACTCTGAAGAAGACGGTGCTGCCTTTCTACAGTATTCCGGAGTTCGACGAGTGGAAGGACAACCAGCCCAACTTCAAATCTTGGAGAGTGAAATACTACAAAGGTTTGTCCCAGACCCCTGTGTGGTAGTAAGACCCAACAAGTAAGCCATCCGTTCATTCGGAAACCTTTTGAAAGGGCGTCGCCGTGCGCGTGTTAGCAAAATGATGTCTAACGTAGTTGTGCGCGTCTTCAGGTCTGGGTACCAGCACGTCGCAGGAAGCCAAGGAGTACTTCTCGGACATGCAGAGACATCGCATTCCCTTCAAGTACGGCGGCCCCGAAGACGACGAGGCTATCACCCTGGTGAGCTGCACCTGTCCACTACCAAACCACTGTTCCCAAATCCTGTTGTTCAGACTACTCGTGCACAGATGGGACCGATGCTTGACCAATACTATAGACTGATAACAAAAATGTTTCCATCAAGACTTATGAACACAAGCTGCATGATTATAATTCTTTTTTTAATTCCACAAAACGTTAATATTGGCCATTTTCACACCACCGTTATTTTGCATTTTGGTGGTTATTGGCCGATATACAACGATTATTCAAAGCTTGAAATGATTTATTCGGGCCAGCCCTAAATGCAGGACATTCTCATCTATTTGCAGGACGGAGGGTTAAATATAGGGACTGCTGGAAAAGCTAAAAAAGTAGAAAAAAATAAACACCAGCTTAATAAAGCCTTCTTCTTATCAATAAATAGGCCCAATGACATTTAATCAGCTTCATCACATAGGCCGACTACAGCACAAAAATGCGTAGCCTCTTAAACCGGAAACTACGGTGTTACCGGTAACCTCGATGTTCTCAGAAGAACATCCACCGGTGTGAGAATGTCCACTACCATCAAGTATGTGTTACAAGAGGGTAGTGGAAGATCTGACTCTTGTAACCCTTTCTCGCCCACCAGGCCTTTAGCAAGAAGAAGGTGGAGGAGCGCAAGGAGTGGCTCACCAACTTCATGATGAACAGGCGTCAGCGCCGAGAACACAACCTGCCTGAGGTAGTCGCTAAGCCAGCCGCCCATTTTGTGTGTGTGTGTGTGTGTGTGTGTGTGTGTGTGTGTGTGTGTGTGTGTGTGTGTGTGTGTGTGTGTGTGTTGCTCTCTCAGTCTGTATAACCTGGGTCCTCTCTCGTGCAGGAGTACCTATACGGTCAGGCCACAAAGTCCCTGTCCTACAATGACTTTGTCAACAAGGAGCTGGTGCTGTTCTCCAACTCGGACAACGAGAGGTCCATCCCCTGCCTGGTGGACGGTGAGTCACCAAGGTCCCCCGCAAACACATTAGTATTCAGCACACGCTTTTATACGACACTTGAGACTGCCAATAGTCGAAATGGGAGTCACTACAAAAACGTGCTGCGTGTGCATGTTTTTAAAGAACTGGACAGAGTAGCTAAAGCAATCGGAAAGGTTTTTATTTTTTTATTTTGCAGGTTTCAAGCCGGGCCAGAGGAAGGTGCTGTTCAGCTGCTTCAAGAGGAACGACAAGCGGGAGGTGAAGGTGGCCCAGCTGGCCGGCTCGGTGGCAGAGATGTCCGCCTATCACCATGGAGAGGTCAGCACCCGGAGACGTCTAATCTGTTTCAAATGGTCCGAAGAGTAGATGTCTTCTTGAGTTGAATACCGAAGGCCCCTGCATGCAGAGGGGCAAAGGGACATGTTGTTGCTTGTTTGTTCAGACATGACTTGGCCTTAGTTGGGGCTTCGTTTCATCATGAAAGACACAAATGGGCTTTGTGGCAACAAAAAAAAAGCCTAAATTGCCATTTGATATAAAAGTAGTTTTAGTGAGCATTGTGCTATTGATATTTTTCCATTACCAACGGTGGTGTTGTGTGTTTCAGATCTCTCTGATGATGACCATCGTCGGCCTGGCTCAGAACTTCGTAGGGAGTAACAACATGAACATGCTGCAGCCCCTGGGTCAGTTCGGCACCCGGCTCCATGGCGGCAAGGACTCTGCCAGCCCTCGATACATCTTCACCATGCTCAGGTCAGCAGCGGCCATTTTGGATCAGGGATTGAAGCACACAGGAGTGCATTTTGAGAGACTGCACTTCAACCAGATCACGGCATTTCGAATCAATGAAAACGGAGTGCAATGTAGCTGCACTGCCACTAGAGGGCACACCTTTGCTACAACATTGTTTTACATCCATTAAATAAAACTTGCCTGTAAAATATAGACTAAGTCAAACTGGAAATATGTAAATGTTAATTAAGTCAAGTAACGCACCATTCCAGGTGTTATATTATATTATGTTAGTATGTATAATGAGTCCGCTTTAGAGGTTCTGGAGAACCTGTACTGGAAATGACATTTAATTGTTTTGATAAACGAGCTTAAGCCAGTTGGTGAATAGTATAATTTTTTTTGTACTCAGTCCCCTGGCCCGACTGGTCTTCCCTGCCGTGGACGACAACCTGCTGAAGAACAACTATGACGACAACCAGCGGGTGGAGCCAGAGTGGTACATCCCCATCCTGCCCATGGTGCTGGTCAACGGCGTGGAGGGCATCGGCACCGGCTGGGCCAGCAAGATCCCCAACTATGATGTGCATGAGATCGTCAGCAACCTGAACCGCATGCTGAATGGCGAGGAGCCCCTGTCCATGGTGAGTCGTCCCGGGATCTTGGGGAAATGTTTCGTTTGAAGTAGTTTTTTTTGTTCATGTCTTGGGCCCGGGGTCAAAAATGTACTTTTTCAAATTGAGTCTTTTTACCTGCCAGAGTATAAAAGTCTTCTGATCAAGCAATTGTTTTAGTATGTACCTCTGAGTTATTATATTTTTACCTGCCAAATGGTCAAATCTATCCGCCATTTCGAACCCTGCTGGGACCATTTCATACTTTAAATAAAGACTTCAGCTTTTTAAATGTGTGTACAACCAACTTGTTTCAGCTACTGTATACGTGTGTATCTATATAGTTGATCTGGGGAAGTGGTTTTAAGTCATAAAATTCAGTTGACAGAATGTATACAATGCTTACAATAGTGTAGTGTTAAGGACCCCCAGCCGAAAGGTTCTGGGTTCGAACCCCAATGACCTCAGTCTGCTGTAGGCATCCTCGAGCAAGATGCCTAAATCCTGCCTGCTGCAAAATCATATGCAGCTAAAAAAAAATGGGACCGGAATACAATACTATTAGTATAGATATTAAACTGCCATTTCTCATTCTCTCATCGCCAGTCTCAGTCTGTAGTGAATCAGGTCTTACTCTTCCTTTTTGGTGTGTTTTAATTTTTAAGGAACAATGGTGTCTAGAATATAAACCATAACCGTTGTTTTGCCCACGGCAGCTTCCCAGCTACAAAGGCTTCCGTGGTGCCATTGACCAGGTGATGACCAACCAATACTTGAACAGTGGCGAGGTGGCCATCATCGACTCCACCACCATCGAGATCTCTGAGTTGCCGGTGAAAACCTGGACACAGGTTAGTCGTTCTGCTGCCGGGCAACCAGAGCTTCTGCCTTTCTGTTTTGTTTTCTTGTAGTCTTCTTGTGTCGTGTCAAAGTGTTATCAGATGTGCACTATAACATGGTCATTCTGTATGGTGGAATTCTTGCGGCAAGCCATGGTCATCTATTTAGTCATCAAGGTCATCTATGTAGTAAAAAAAACAGTGATGTGTGTCCAGAAGTATATTAAGTATAGGTCAAGTGTGCTTATTATTATTATTATTATTATTATTATTATTGTTAATACTGTGTAGTCCCTGTGTTTGGTCATTCAATATTATCATTATTTACCAAGATATTTAATTAACGATGTATATTAAAGATATTTAATTGAGGTGCTAGTTGGGACGTTTTGACTCCCAGTTGTAAGGTTCTGTGTTCGAACCTCAATGTCCGCAGCCTACCTGTACGCATCCTTGTAAAAAAACAAACACAGTGTCACTTTGTCTGCTAAATGCTAAAAGCACCCACTAAAGGCAATTCTAAACCCCATGATCATCCACGGTTCCAGTCCTACAAGGAGAACGTGCTGGAGGCCATGTTGATGGGCACGGATAAGATTCCCGCTCTGATCACGGACTACAAGGAGTACCACACGGACACCACCGTGCGCTTCGTGGTCAAGATGACCGAGGAGAAGCTGCTGGAGGCAGAGGCGGCCGGCCTCCACAAGGTCTTCAAGCTCCAGAACACGCTCACCTGCAACTCCATGGTGAGGCGGACGCACTCACTCACTCCACTCACTCACTCACTCACTCACTCACTCAGACATGCATACAAAAACACACACCTGCCCTGTTCTTGTACACCTGAGCGGTTTACACTTGTTATTGTATGTATATTTTAGGTTTTGTATTGAAATACGTTGTGACGAGACGAGCATAAAGGAGATTTGAAGGCCGTCTAAAACATTGTAATATATTTCCAGGCCATGCATTGGGCTTGACTCTTCTTATGAATCAGGCCTTTTATTCAGGCTACCAGCCAGGTCATAGCCCCCAGTCTGGAGCTGCAGTGTCTGGGCTGGTAACTACAGGACACTAAAGGGACTGTTTTTATACACACTGAAACTCCTCTGCCGGAGGAGACCAGGCTTGCTCCCTGTTTAATGCCGGGATCAGACTGCACGACATTTGTGTCTTTCGCGGATTATTCCACCATTTAAAATCTTTGTGCCCGACGCCTTCAGTCTTCACAACCTAGCGTCAGGTTTACCTGCTCTTTGTAGTGACGCTCTCATGCTGGGTTTTTACCACTGCTGGTTTTACACTGGATTTTTTTTCTTTTCATTTTCACTTGCTTATCTAAACCAACCCAACCAATGTCTGTGCTTCCAGATGCTGTTTGACCACGTGGGCAGCATGCAAAAGTATGAGTCAGTGCTGGACATCCTGAAGGCATTCTTTAAGCTCAGGATGAAGTACTACTTGCTGAGGAAGGAGTGGCTGGTGGGCATGCTGGGGGCGGAGAGTGCAAAGCTCAGCAACCAGGCCCGCTTCATCCTGGAGAAGATCCAGGGCACTCTGGTCATCGGTGAGTCGCCCTTAACCCCTAAATCATGATTTTATTCCCATGAGTCATGCTAGAGCGGTTCTGTTCTTGAACTCTGTTGTTTTTTTGCCCCTCAGAGAACAAGCCCAAGAAGGAGCTGATCTCCATGCTGCAGCAGATGGGCTACGAGTCGGACCCGGTCAAGGTCTGGAAGAGTTCTCAGAAGGTAGGACCTCCTCCCACTGTTCCTCTACCTGGGATACAAAATCAAACACCCCACACTAGGGCTGAACGATTTGGGAAAATAATCTAATTGCGATTTTTTTATTTTATTTTTTAGACCAATATTGCGATTGCAATTTAATATGCAAAGTTCCTTATCTTCTGTATTATTCACTAAACACAAGCAATAAATCATTCTATAGTATGACCAAGGGTCATAGGTTAACCATAGGGTTCCGCTGTATGGCTTGACCACATGTCCGTGGTAGTAGCGCTGTTTTTAGCTCCGCTGCGACTCTCTGCCTGCATGTTTTGTATAGCTCCGGTATGGCAACCTGGCTAACATATGTGCGGGATGGCATGCTGTAACGTTTATCCAGTGTCTTTACCAAAGCCGTAAACCCAGCCTTGGTCACCGTGTTGAGGGGCATCATATCTTTCCCTATGAACTCCGCTATTGCCTGAGTAATTTCGCGGTGTCGTTTTGAATCTCGTTCATATGGAGATATACTCTCGAACATTTCGGTCAGTGATCCCTGCCGGGTGGTATTCGGCCTACTTGACACACTGGTGGTCGGGTTTTTAGCCATGCAGTTGTCATACATGGCCTTGTGATGCTTTCTTAAATGCTGGAACAGGTTTGTAGTGTTGCCCCGTGTTGTAGCTACGCTAGCAAGGCACGTTCTGCACAATACCTTATTCTGTGCAGCATCTTCTTTCCTAAATCCAAAATAGGCCCAGACAACCGACGTACTGCTCCTATTTGACACTCAAGTCACCTCTTCAGTGTTCGGTTCTGCCGAGGCCATTTTCAAAAGATATTATCAACAAATCAAAGCGTAGCGCAAGTTTGTTCTCTTCATCTACTGCTCTCACTCGCGTGTCACGTGGCGTAGGGTAGCGTGTGTGTACGTGAACCGCATGTGGCCAGGTGTTTCCGACCCTCTGATTGGTTAGATTGAACATTAAAAAAACTTCTTTTTTTTAATCGCAGCCTTTGCGATTTGAAAATTGCATTCTATTACATTGCGATGTCGGTTTGAATTCGATTAATCGTTCAGCCCTACCCCACACTAGCAATTAGAATGTCCACACAGTAATATAAAGTCTGCATGTGTCATACAAATGACGACACCATTTTAAAAATGTTTTTAAAAATCGTTTGTGGTGATTGGTAAGTCCACTGGCCATCCCATAGTCTTTCATTCCCTAATTCACTAAACGCTTAGCATGCGTGAATCATGGGGTGCGTTCCTAAAGCCATGTTCTGCTGCATCCTCTTTCCTTTCACCATACCTTCGAGGAGACTATTGGAATGCAGCCATAGCGTTGGCTAAATGAGCAGACATGTAAAGTGTGTGTCTGTCTGTCTGTCTTGCCAGACTGAGGAAGAGATGGAGGGTGGAGCAGGTGATGAGGAGACGCAGGACATGCAGGACACCAGCGGGCCGGACTACAACTACCTGCTGAGCATGCCCATGTGGTATCTCACCAAGGAGAAGAAGGAGGAACTGTGCAAGCAGAGGGATGCTAAGGTCTGCTTCTATAAGGGTTATGAGTCATGACGTAGTTGAGCTGCTTCTATAAGGGTTATGAGTCATGACATAGTTGAGCTGCTTCTGTAAGGGTTATGAGTCATGACGTAGTTGAGCTGCTTCTGTAAGGGTTATGAGTCATGACGTAGTTGAGCTGCTTCTGTAAGGGTTATGAGTCATGACGTAGTTGAGCTGCTTCTATAAGGGTTATGAGTCATGACGTAGTTGAGCTGCTTCTGTAAGGGTTATGAGTCATGACGTAGTTGAGCTGCTTCTGTAAGGGTTATGAGTCATGACGTAGTTGAGCTGCTTCTGTAAGGGTTATGAGTCATGACGTAGTTGAGCTGCTTCTGTAAGGGTTATGAGTCATGACGTAGTTGAGCTGCTTCTGTAAGGGTTAGGATGTAGTTGAGCTGTCCATCACAAAGTCCATTTCGTCTAGGGTGGCAACCAATGTGTTTTTTATTGTTAATTACTCTTTGTTTTTTATATAAATAAGTTGGTCTATTAGATGTCAGAAATTATGGACTGATTATGGAAAGTGTCTTAAATGACCAAATTAAAGTGTATTAAGTACTTGATAATGATCTGAAACGCAGGAAAGCAACCAAATATTAGCATTTGACGCTGCTAAACGCTGCAAATGTTTGATATTTTTTACTTGATAAATGACAACAATCATCAACAATCAGAATTATTTCACAAATTGTTCATCACCAGGAAGTGCAAATCCAATGGTTTCATTGTCTGTTACTTGTCTGACCCCAACGTTGTGTCCAACAGATAACTGAGCTCAACACGCTGCAGAAGAAGAGTCCAACTGATCTGTGGAAAGAAGACCTTGCTGCCTTCACTGAGGAACTTGAGGTAGGGACCTGTCCCCAGAACCCACCTACACACCTACCTACCTACTTACCTACCTAGAAGAACCTACCTACCTAGGAGAACCTACCTACCTACCTAGAAGGACCTACCTACCTAGAAGGACCTACCTACCTAGAAGGACCTACCTACCTACCTACAAGAACCTACCTACCTAGAAGGACCCACCTACCTACCTAGAAGAACCTTCCTACCTAGAAGAACACACCTTCCTACCTAGAAGAACACACCTACCTACCTAGAAGAACCTACCTACCTACCTAGAAGAACCTACCTACCTACCTAGAAGAACCCACCTTCCTACCTAGAAGAACCCACCTTCCTACCTAGAAGAGT
>OOFB01002730.1:24541-44029 GCA_900323305.1 Trachyrincus murrayi
AAAACAAGAACAGAAAAAAACAAATGACTTTAAATGATGGTCTTTAAGATGTACAATCCTAGATGTAAAGTACTCTGAATGTCCTTTGTGTTTGGTGGGGGCTCTTTGATAAATAAACTTGAATTGTAACCCCCCCCCCCCCCCAGCGTGTGGAGCAGAAGGAGAGGGAGGAGAACGCCTCCGTGCCGGTGGTGAAGGGCAAGACGGGCCGGGGCAAGGCGGTGAAGGTGAAGCAGGAGACGATGCCCACGCCGCAGGGCCGGCGTGTCATCCCACGCATCACGACCGCCATAAAGGCCGACGCCAACCGCAAGGCCAGTGTCACCGAGAGCAAGCGGGTTCGCAAGGTCAAGGTAGGCACTCCTCCTCCTCGGTCTTCTTCATCGTTCTTCTGATCTGGTTCTGGTTCTTCTAGACGCCAGTCTTTAATTCCTTGCTGTCGATTGGCCATCCAGTCAGTTAACGTGTTGGCTAGAGAGTGGAAGAACGCATCAGTCGTCTCGTCTATTGACTTTGATGTTATTTGGTTCTGACGGTGCATCATTGTATCGTCCGACGGTTCTGTTAGGAGTGTCGTTCCATCAGCCGTTCTGGTTAACATGTTGATGCTGTCCACATATTCAGTATTAAAGTCAAAAGTAAAATGTGTTGTCTTGGTCTAACTCTCGTGTCGCTCCGTGTCTCCAGACCGAAGAAGTGGTGATGAAGATGGAGTTTGACGGAGAGGCGGAGGAGAACACACCAGAGTTGGCGCCCCTTGCTAAGAAAGCCAAGACCTCGGCCAAGGAGAAGGGTGAGGATGACTACCGTGCAATTCTAGACGAAGAGGCAGTCAAGCTAGATGTTGATATTGTCCAGGTTTAGTCGACTGAACTGACTGCATAGCTCTTAGTCTGAACAAGGAAAATTGCAGTTACAGAAGTTGTCTGACAACTTATAAACTTATAATTTTTTATACAAATATATATACAGATTACTGCTGAATTGCAATTGATACCTCAATCAAAAATACTAGGCTATTTACAAATGGAGGCATATTAGTAGTTGAATAATGACAAAATAAGTATTTACTATTCCCATTCAATGACAATATTTAGCTGCACCACAATCAACACAGAAAAGTGGCCATGTTGCCCACTACTGACCTGCTCTACTGAATTATATAACATCTAAAATAGAAATAACACAATCTGCCCTCTTCAGCTGCGCCCAAGACCGGCAAGCAGACTACTCTGCAGTTCAAGCCCTCGACCACCAAGAAGGGCTCCTCGTCCCTCGATGACAATTCTGAGGCCGACAGCGAGATGGACAAGCCTGCGGCCCCCAGGGATAGGATCGGGCGGAAGACCAAAGGTGAGCCTCCCTCACCTTTTGGTTTTTCTTTTCAGTGAACGGATCAGTGATCTGTAGATCACACCCCATAAACATGGGTATCTGCCTCAATAATCCTGATCGACTTTTGTCAAATACTTTGTGCTGTGTGTTTTCATATGCGATGTTCAACACTTGCCGTTCTGCACCAGACCAGTGTGACCAAGCATTGGTTTGGCACTATATGTCAAATCAACTGAATATCCAGTATAACCTTTCCTTATGTAGGTAGGCCTGAGGCTGGCATTGTGTAACCGATATACGCGTATACAGACGTCATTAATGCAATCCATTTGTCCTCGTCGTGGCTTTACCCCAGTCGCCATGAAGTACAGCGTGTCGGACAGTGAGGACGAGTTTGACGACTGCGCCCCCAATCGCAGAGCGGTCGTGAGCGACGACAGCTTCCAACCCGAGCCCAGCATGGCGGCCGTCAGTGACCTCGACTCCCCAGCCCCGCCCCCCAAAGCTCCAGAGCCAACGTGAGTTCGGAGGCCCAGACGGGAAACACGGAATATGCTGTGCAAAGACGTCTTCCTGTCCTGACATTTCCGTTGCTCTGCTTTGTCTCGTCCAGGAAGAAGGCGAGGAGCACGACGGTAAAGGAAGCCAAGAGCAAGGCAAGCTGTAAGTGAAACTCAACTCGGGACTCTTCTGCATTGATTTTTATTTATTTATTATACAATGTTGTTTGCATTAAGAAACACGCATATAAAATACAGTTCCCAAAGAAAACGCACCACAGCTTACTCCGCAGGTAACAACAATAACAACTATGGCTGCTCTATGTATATCATGAAAGGCATTAGCTAACCTCCCCTTTAATCAGTCTTTTTATTTAATGCTGCTTCCAGCTGAGTCTGATGGCGGTGTGGTGCGCGCCAAGCCTCCAGCCAAGTCCAAGGCAGCAGCGCCCAAGAGGACCGCCGCCCCCAAGAAGCCCCCGGTGGCCAGGAAGAAGGCTACAGGTACAGCAGCACCCACTGGCTCACACCCTGCGGTTTTTTTTTAAGTGCATTTCTGAACTATTCAGTCTGCTAGGTTTTCAGACAGCGTTCTCAGGAAACGTTACTAGTAGTGTTCATGATGATTCAGTGGCTGTGGTCTGTTTTTACGCTATGTTTGTATCGTATGGTTTGTGCTGTAGTTGTCAGTCAGTTCAAATACTTTTTTTTTTAATGGCTGTTCAGTCTGGCGCTTGGACAAAATTGATATTTGATGAACACTGTATGGGGGGGATCTTTACTTTAGTGCTGTGATTCAGTCCATTTTCTGATCTCAAATATTCAGTCTGCTTGGATTTGAGGCGGTATTCTCCGATGATGCCCTCTTGGTCGTATCAATGCATTCTCTGTGCTGGTGCAGGAAGCGCAAACACGATTTGAAAAATGAAGTAGTAGTCAAGTTCCATATGTTGAGTTTAACAGAATTAAGCTTATACCTCAAATTTGGGTCCATTGTGGTTCTGTTCTGTCTTTAATTCCCAACCATGTCCTCCGACCCCAACAGACTCCAAACAGCCGTCTATCATGGATTCCCTGACCAAGCCCAAGACCGTCTCCAAAAAGCTGCCGTCGTTTGACTCCAGCGACGATGAGGCCCCAGTAGCCAAGGCGAAGCCCCCCACCAAGCGCAAGCAGATCCAGGACATGGACGACTCGGACAGCGAGTCCGATAACCTCATGGCCCGAATCAGGGGCAGGGGCAAGACCACCACCACCGCGACTGCTGCCAGGAAGGTGAGCGCTTTAAGCACCAGTATTAGACTATCGTCTGACTGGCTGAGGATATCCTGTTGAACTCCATGTTGGAATGTTGTCATTTTGAATTGATATCATGGTGACTAAAATTAATTTATTCATTCTGATTGAGATATATATATATATATATATATATATATATATATATATATATATATATATATATATATATATATATATATATATATATATATATATATATTATAATAATAATACACACACACACAACTATAATGAAAGGAGTCTCTGTATGTCTGTGTTTCTCGACAACCGCTCATCCGATCGACTTCACACCTGGCGGGTGTATTGGCGAGGAAGTGCAGTGTGGAGTCTGAGATCTACAGGACATATTTATTAGTAGTATGTTACGCATCACTGTGTAGTATATTGAGAGAGGACCCCTATTAACTGTTACAAATGGCATGCTGCGTCCGCCAGGAACGTCCCGACATAAAAACTGAAAGTGACATGTATAGCAGCATAGCGCTGCTGAGGTGGTGTATTAAAAAATAATCACACATCTCAATAGCAGGATACACCCCAGGCGTGCGAAAAAACGATGCGAGGGGACAGCCTTGCGGGAAAAAAAGAAGCGAGCCCCAACTGCACAAGATAAAAAAAAATCTAAATATGACTGTTCCGTCTTTATATAGGCCTATTATATACATAGGCCTATATTAAGTAGGCATATACCAAATATATGAAATGTCTCTCAAACGAATATTCAAAGTGTACAATATAGGCCTAACACTAAATAGGCCTACAATAACTGTAGTCCCACGGGTGGGTGCTCACGCAATAGCAGCTTATGCAGTTTGAATGTCGGTTTTTAAAGTTAGAAAGATATTGGATATTCACGCCCTGAATTAGCGATGTGACGCGGTGAACTAAAGACGCGATCACCGGTATGAGTCCCGTGTGTCTAGCGGTGTTACCTGCCCAGGAGACTGGGCTTCCTAGCGAAGCCTCCTCTCTAGAGCTATCGTTTGGTCAATATTTCTACACAATCAGCGAATTACAAAGTGCCCCGCCCCCAACTAAAACGCAATTCAACTGGATACGTCACATTTCAAAATGTCCCCAATGGATATAACATTAAAATCACTGTTTAGAAGTGTATCCTGCTTGCTCTACAGCAGGAAAAAGCAGGTGACCAGCCGAGCTCATGGACCATGGACTGTATAAAATAGATTAAAACTGACATTTTTTTAAAACATGGTGCCTTTTGGACCGTGTATTTGATTATCAAATACACAATTTGATTATAATAGCCCACACACACACAAATAGAATCTAATTCTGTTGGAAACACTAATGTATGTCTATCTGTCCTTTGATTTTCTCGACAACCGTCTTCACACTTGGCGGGTGTATTGCTGATGAAGTGCAGTGTCGAGTGTGAAGTTGTTTGGATGAGCGGTTCTCAAGAAAGCTGCAAGCAGCAATACCCGAGACCAAGCAATCGGCCTGTTCCAAACAGGCACGGAACGGGCACTGCACTAGTATATATAAAATGTGATTTATTTATTTATTTTGTAATTACTGAGGTTCTAGAAATATTCATGTTAAAAAAATAATCTAGGGGTGTAATCTTTACCTCTAACATGTCCTGTTTCGTTGTAGAAAACCAAGAAGTTGGAAGACGACAGCTCCCAGATGTCGGACCAGGAGTCAACCGCTCCGGTTGCCGTGGCAGCGAGAGACAAGCCCTCACGCGCCAAGAAACCTCTCTCGTACAGACAGCTAGACTCTGATGAAGAATTTGGGTTTTAATGGCGATTCGGAGTGTCGAAGTGCTGGTTTAGCGTCCGTTCAGTTCATAGAACGCAGTTTTTTACTCGAATCAGTTTTCCAAGTTAAATACTGTAATAGCGCTGTTTTTAGAGTGTATGGTTTCAAATGGTGTTGAATCTTAAACTAACTAGACCAAACTAGATTAAAATTTGGTTTGTAAAGCTTTTAATGTTAAACTGTGTACCTTTTGATCTTGTAAATATTTCAGTGGCTGTCTGTTTTTACACAATAAAGTTGTTTGTATTGGCAGTCAAGTCCCATTTTTTTAATCAGTTGGTCTCCAAGGGCTGAGAGAGAAGTGGCCCTTCCTTGAGGGAGCCCATTTGAAATGTGAGGATCTTTATTATACTTGGTGCTGTCTCAAATATTCTCCTCAGTTCTGAGGCAACATCCTCAAATAATGTGTCAAACGGTGTGGACTTAGTTTTTAATACCTGTATTGATGCTGAAGACATGTTCAAAGTTCTTGGTTGTAAAGTACACTGGCTGTAATTCTCATGTAGTCAAAATGAAAGTTAAAGGAGGTTTCTGGAAAGGTTCGGGGGGGGGGGACTGAGACCACGTCCCTATAAGGTTGTCGGCTGACAGTGTATTAATACTTTTTGCCAAGTGTGTAGTGGACATCCCTCTGATTTAGTTTTTAGATCCTGTTGTATCACTTAACTCTACCATTATCTTAAAACCACTGGTCTCTTGGGACTCTTATCCTTGCCATGTGCTGAAGTGCTTCAATAACAAAGTATACAAGTCCAAATTAAAATACTACAGGGTACTTTAATCACATTCTTCCTGAACCACAGCACTAGTAATCCTATGTATTAGTAAGCCTGGCATAAACAAGAGAAATCACTGCATTTGTGTTTTATCTTTTTATTGAAATAGATCAGTAGAATAACCTAAAGTGAAATAACCTAGAGTGAAATATCTACCAATGCTACCTCCATGTGAAATACCAAGTCATCTCCTTATCACCTACAACGTCCGTCTCCACCAATCCATCACCCTGTGCAGCTTTGTCATTTTCCCATTCAACTTCGGACTTGGTCCGTTCAACCTCTTCACCTCTCCCCCCATGCATCTCTCTCGTGCCTCCCTCCTCACATCCTCCAGTCTGTGGATCCTCTTTTCTCCCTCCCTCAGCCCAGTGCGTGGTGCCCTCCCCTGAAGCTGACGTTTCCCTCTGCGCCACAGTGACCGGTGACTCCACTTCCTCCTTCCCCAGCAGACGGAGCCCCAGCCTTTCACCAGAGAACTTGTGTGCCTCATCTTTCTGCACAGTTTCCTTCGTCTCTGATGACTCCATGGATCCCAACTCGTCTTTCTCCTCTGTCTCTAGAAGGCCTTCTGTTGCTCCGTACTGCGGGCCTCCATCTTCCCCAAACTCGTCCAAATCCCCCATGCCAGACATCTCCCACTCCTTTGTGATCAGCCCCGACCCGAAGCCCAGTTTGTCCAACCGACCGATAAATTTCGCACCTTCAACCCACACGCTACCGTCTCCTTCAAGCTCCTCTTCAACCTCGTCGTCTTCCTCTGAATCTTTTGAGCTTTGCTGGTCTTCTTTGCCACTGGGTTTAGACACATGATTTCTGGGACTCCCCTGCTCAGTGATTGGTTGATTAATTTTGGTCTCCAAGGCCAAGATGTCTTCCAGCTCCCCCTCAGCTGTCGTACTGATCAGAGGGGGAGTGGCCGATGGGAGATGGTCTTCTGGGGTGGGCGGCTGATCCGAGACCAGTATTGGTCCACTGTTGGCAGAGCCTACAGACACATGGTTAGATCAGCAGCGATGTCAATGCTATTGGCCTCAATAACTCAACTAAATCAATAACTTGCACCCAAAAATTGGCAGTGAAGGGCAACAAAGCACTACAAGCAAACCTCAAGGACTGGTTGTGTTAAATCACTTTCTGATTGGCTGAAAATGTAAATTTTATGGTTTTGTTCCTGAAACTTTTTCGTAAATGGCTGGTTACTACATTACAAAACAAAAAAAAACATACATGAAAGGGAAAATATGACTGCATAATCCACAGGGAACATGCTGCTGTCAGTATGCAGCACAATGCGAGTAGGAGACCACTTGTACTTGTACCACTTGTTGTAAATGAATGTCGCAATCTCATTACATAAGCAAACCTTTCGAGGAAACGATTCATCCGCAATAATTAGGACAATAAGACATGGCTTACCTTCCAACATTGCCCGTTTAGATTTAGATGTCATACATTGTGATTCACAGCAATCGCATATGTTGTCATCACCAGAGAGGGCTCTCCACCTATTAAGACAGACTTGTGCTCATCGCATTTGCAACAGAGCTAAAAATAACTGATCATTGGAAGACGGCATTTTACTGTAGAAAGAAACACACCTGTCTTCTTTGTAAGTGCAAGCTTTGTATACAGCACTTGGGCCTTCTGATGACACGTGCAATTTACACTGGATCTGCACCTAAAAATTAGAACGTCTTACTGAGAAAGTAGATTGAAGAAACGATAATCTGGCCAATATAAAAGATACAATTTCTCATGTCTGTGTTTGAATGCAAAATCCCATGTTAAGAATCCAACTGAGGTTATTTGCGTCATTATATATAGTGATATACAATTTCCGCATCAGATCAAAACTCTTTCCAATCAAAAACACTGTTTAAAATACATTGCATAATTAAATGTATAGACTAGAGTATGCTTCATCAGCATAACTTAGAGCCAATGTAACTATATTACATTAGCGAGCATGAATTGTATGTTAACGGTACCATCGAAAGAACACACAATACCACGGAAAGAAGAGAAGCAACGATAAGCAACGATGTAAAACGATGTTGGCTTTTCTTAACACATTTGACGTGTAACCTCGAAGGGGAAAGTAGACATTGAAATGTCCTCAGCGCAGAGCACCGATTACCTGAGTGTTGGGGTCAGAGGTGAACTGAAACGCACCGAGGGAGAACCGAAGTGTCTGGTTGTCCTGGGAGGAGACAAACTGAGAGCCCCCTGGGTCTTTCTGGCTGACCAACATACACCTGCGGACGACCACCCATATGACCGCCGTACTTACATTAGTCCATGGCAAATGAAATGTAAAGTCTAAGGTCTCCAATACATACCCAAAGTTATCAATGAGAGTATATCTGAGGGGAGATGTAGAGCCGTTGAATGGCGTGGCAAAGCAGCTACTGATGTACACCTTTCCCCCAGACGGCAGGTGTGAAACAGACACTTGGAGATTTACTGTCTGCCCAAGAACGTAGATCTGGGACTTGGCTGGCATGTTCCATGTATCTGAAATAGATAAAGAAAAATGGTCTCCCCACAATTTAAATTATACCATAGCAGAGCAATTCCCCACAAATATAAAAAAAAATTGGTAGGCCGGACATACAAATGTAGCTGAATAAATGTATGCATACCATCCATTAATTGGATTTGGAATTTGTTGGGGCGCCCCCTCAGGTTTTTACGAACAATAGCAGTTTGCCAGGTAGGGCGCACAACCAACTGGTACACGTGGTGGTACCTGGGCAAGAAATAGCAGGTGTAGTTGTTAGAATTATGAGGGCTCATTACTGCCAATATTACGGTGCTCTTGCGCATTGAAGGCTCGCTCCCGGAGGTTGCTCATTCAGGATGGAGCTGATATTAACTTGATCAATATGATGTTAATATATTATAATATATAATGTTAATATTAATGTGAAAAATCGGTGTGTGTGACCGATAATATATAGTATTATGTTCCCTTGTCCATGTGGCTCATGACTATAGGCCTATTGATAATTACAAAAAAAGCTTTTAAACATTCTGTGGTAATCGTATGTGCTGCTATAATAAGCCTTAAACTGTAGGCCTCAATGTATGCCAAATTAAATGAAATATGTCTTGTCTTATAACACGCTGTGAACGCAGGATCTTGTGATGATGCTACTCATGCAATTGTAGCCTATATATGTATTTCGTTTTTATTCACCAATTTTAGTGTGCGATTTCATTGTATGGCAGTTTGTGAATATTGTGGCATGTGATTTTAGTCGGTTATATTCCTTCTTTCTATTCTATATGGTAAGAGTGTCGGAATTTGCTGTTATATTATATATTATATTATATATATATATATATATGTTATCAATATAATATTTATATATTATATGTTAATAAAAATGACATTTGTCTAATCACACGCTGCGAAAGCAGGACCTTGTAATGAACCTATTCAGTCCGCTAACAACTTTATTTGGAAACAAATTGGGATGAAATCTATGTACACCATGCTATTTCTAGATAGTACAGCACGTAAACTGCAAATAGCCAACCTTCAGAATAACTGAGGAAATAACTCAACTAAAGCGCCCCACCTTGTGGTAGAACCACGCCATGCCACTGGTCTCGTCACATTAATGGAAAATCCAATATCAAAGAAGCGGATATTCATCACGAAAGAGCCGAACGAAGAACCTCCGCGAGCGGGTCTTCAATGCGCAAGAGCACCATGCTGGCAGCACTCATAATAACAGCCTCCTCTTCTCAGGCGGGGTTACATCCCCAGCCCGTCTCACCTGGGATAACGACATTCGATGTTCACGTCAAATGAACGCGCTGCGCCTTCGGGCCGGTTTGGCGACGGTGTGTAGCGGAGCACGTATTTATATACGATATAATCGTGGGACATCTGTTGGAATGGCCATGATTCGTGATATTGTGAGATTTTAAAATGTGGTTCAACAGAATACATTTTTTTTTTTTAAAAGTCGCGACTACATTACCTCACGTTGGACGTCACACTCCGTTATGCGGAAGGTGAAGAGGAGGTCGCCGTGAGGTCCGAGGACGCCATTGCTCTGGCACGTGCTCCCCAGTGTCAGCTCCTCGACGTTTGCGCCAAGTCCGTAAAATACAGTTTTGACCCGCACGACGAAATCATAGGCTGAACAGGTCACAGAAACATCTGGTAGGTAAGCAAAGTAGGGTTGGCTCCTTGGCCCCTCGCTCCCAGGACCCTGTAATCTGGATATTAGTTGTAGCTCGGAGTCGAGTCGGGATGACGGTGTTTTACCGCTGTGAGTAGTAAGCATATAGATGGGCTCTATGTTGCTCGCTGTTTCTTGTTTGTTTAATTTTACAATCTTTTTTCGTCTGGGTGGACGGCGTGTGGACGGGGATTCATATTGTGCTGCTACATAGTTACCTATACTAAGTGAAAAGACACATAAAATGTAAAGATGCCACTTTGTTTTCATCGCAAGAATCTGATTTCCTCCGTCTGGATGTGCGCGCGCGTCAGCAGAACGATCCCGGGTGCTGATAATTAGTGACGTAGATCAATTGAACCGTGAAGTCTACCCGTCTCTCTTAGGTTGGCTGCATTTTGTTAGTGTCGCATTTTATAACATTGAATATGTTCAACATTTGGTTGATTTGAAAGTTTGCACAGCCTATGCAGTCATATGATCCTTAGGTCTATTTGTACACTTTATGCCTTCCTGTTGTCGCGCTATTTGTATATTTTTTTCTATTTGTATTGTATTTGTACAAACAAATTGTGGGACTAGTAGCCTATTCATGTTTATTCATTCAGAACTTTAATAATATTTGTATGCATACTTTAAATCATCATCCACGTATCGTGTAAAGTACACTAATAAAATAACTAATGAAACAAATCAACCCATTTACAAATACCACTAAAGAAAAGTAATGTAATGTAAACATAAGCAATTGTGCCTATACAATCTTATGCAATAGCAGCAAAGAAACAGACCGCAAAAACAAATACAGGAAACATTGATCAACAAAGAAATTAAACACCATCTATATTTACAGAATCAAATTGGGATTTACATCAACTGACTACCTTCATCTTCACATACATCCTTCAGACAATGTGAAGATGCGTGATTACTACCAGCACTACTGTCACCACTCTATAATATCAATATCACCAATCCCTTGAATTATTTGTTTTTAATAAATAGTGAAATAAAGCATTTTTCCTCCCATGGGAAGGTTACATTATGTTTTTCTCTGAAAGGACTTCCACATGTGCCTCTGTATTCAGAGAAAGTACATTATGATCACAATTAAATAAAAAAAAACATTTTAATTCAAATGGAAATCTCATTGCAACTGTAATGGTGCAAAACATTCTTTAAAATGTAAGTATTTAATTGACCAAGATACTTTAAACCCAATGAAGTTAAAAGGCCTGATTCACGAATCATAGGCCTACTCATTGTACCTTTTAACCAGTTTTACTTTAGCCAATTTGAGTATCACTGATGGCTCCAATTCTTAACAAACAAGACAAGAGAATAATAACTATTTTAGTACACATACTGTATATTGAATAATTTAATTACTAGCCATCCCTTAAACAATGGTTGATCCTGTACATTAGGGCTGGGCTGGATAATCCAAAATAAATACCCATGCTGGAGCTGAGATGGCACTGGGTGCCCACTAGAGGGCCCCATGGAACCGTGTGGTGCACTCCAAGGCTTGCCGTGATCAGGTGTCCGTAGAAAGGCTGACCACAGTGTGGTCTGTGGTCTCTTCGCTAGTTGTCCAGTTACACCAAAAACATACAAGGCCCGTCCAGTCTCCTTGGTGGTCTTGTGCTTCTCGCCTGGTCGTGCAAATAAGCAGGACGGCGTTGTCCTTTTGGTTGGCTTCCTGTCTGAACTACCTACACAACGCTTCCGAGCTCTGCAAAGTCTGTCTCGGAGTCTTCAATCTCCCTGTTTAAGGATGGGAGAGGGGCAAGGATGAGACACAAAAGTTAGTTTCAAAACGTAATGTGTTGAGCTCAAGTCTACAATGAAACGATGCCAGAACCTAGTGGAATTTGGGATCTGTTTGTGTAGCTATTGGCTCATAAGACCGCCTAACCTCATGTTTTGTTTACCAACACAAACAGGCCACACAATAGTTGTTTTATCGTGTGTTTGTGTGTGTATTTGCGTGTAATGGCCTTACTCACAGCAGATCCTGCAGCAGCTTGCGATTGCTCTGCCTCTGCTCCTCATCGATGGGGTAGGTCTTGAATATCAACAGTCCCAAGGCTATGAGGGCCACTGGAACCGGAGAGACCAGCACCTTCAGAGTTAAGATGACTGACTCGGGTTGGGAGCAGCCCCTGCTCACATATCCGGCAAAGCTGCTCAACAAAGTGGAAATAAGGAGAGTGAAGGGTGGGGAGAGGGGGCCATAAGAGTAAGTACAGTTTGGCATGGTTATGAGAAAAGGCTTGTTATTTTAAAGCCACATGACCACTGGACCGGACTCTGTAAATGTTAATCTCTAGTATACAGCAGTGATCCAATGGGCTGATATGAACTCAGGACCTTTCTTTTTGCTAAGTTGCTGCAATATAATTGCAGTAATTGTTAAACCAAAGTTAGAAAATTCACAAAATTCACAAATTTGTGAATCATGTTGATGACTAGGCAGGAAAGATGGAATGACTGAAAGTAGTTGACATTAGATTATTAATGCACTTATATTTTGGAATCTATAGATGAACCTGCCCTTTGCTAAATAAATACAAATAACTCACTCTAGGCTGAGCGTAGAGATGCCCAGTGACACGCCAGCCGCAAACTTGGTGAAGAAGACATAGAAGGAAAAGAAAATGGCCTCATAGCCACGAATGTCCGGGTTTTTCACCTTGAAGTCGTCCACTACATCTGGAAGCATTGACCTGCGGCGACGGACACAACTTGTGAAGACAAACAAAACAAACAAACAAACAAAACAAAACGGCCGACGCAATCACAGCACAGTGGCTTGAAGGTATGCTAATGCTCACCACGGCAGGAGATAAGCTGCTGCCACGCTGATGCCGGCCGCCACAGAGACCATGTAGGAAATCATCAGATTGCTCTTGATGCACACGATCAGGATCATGAATGGAACCGCCCACTGTTGGGGAGAGAGGGGACGACCACAGTGAGGGGGACATGGGAGAACCCGATCCACATAGATCACATCTTTGAAATGATGCACTGGTGTGCTTGTGCTCGCTGCTAACCGTGATGCCAAAGTAAACTGCCGTCTTCTTTCCGAAGCGGGTCAAGAACCACTGCCAAAACGGAATGGAGACCGTGCCTGAAAGCTGTAAAGGATGTAAATGGTAACATCATGCATTAATGTTTCTGCAATGTTAAGCAAAAATCACAATGTAGTACAATTGCTGCTTTTGACAAGAAGATGGAAATATTTGTTGTGAAATTGCCATTGATTGATGAACAGAGGGGGGACCTTTGGCCTAGGACACATGTGTCCATAGGGCATTGACCCCTAGTAGAGAGGTTGGGTAACCCTTGACCTCTAACGGTGACATGGTCAGCCAACATGTTGAACAATGAAATAAAGAACAATTTTGAAACCAAGTTTAAAGCAAAACCTATGGAATGTGCTTTTATTTAAATTAATGGACTATACATGTTATTTTAAATTCCTCAAACAGAAGAAACTGAGCAAAAGACAAAACGGAAAGAGCAACCGAAGTGTAGTTCTCATGGTACTGATCGCCTAGGCAACAAAAGCTCTGCTGTCTGTATCTGGGTGGAACTCCTGGTATCATGCAGTGGGTGAGCAGGGGACAAGTTCCCAGGGGCCCCAACACAATCTTCTCCCACTCTTACCCCGCCCCCACACACACACACACACACACACACACCCCTTTTGTGGCTGGATATGCTGATGTTTGCCGACATGATTGATCACACTCACCATAATGACCAAGAGAATGTTCTGGAAGTCATCTCTGTGGTCCAGAGCGTATGTGAGAAAAAGGGCAAAGTTTCCCTCCAGTAGCTGTGCGAAACGGAGATGAAATAAAATGATTCACGCCACTTAAAGAACACTTGAAATTTGTAATTTATCATTCACTGTATGATATAAAGTTGGGAAAAAAACGTATCAGAACAGAATGTTGTACCATGAAGGCCAGGGAGGTGAAGAGGAAGCCAAGGACTAGTTTAATGTAAGGTCCATGGCCCATCACCAGTCTCAGGCCTTGGCAGAAGGTTATTGGTTTGGACTTCATTTGACTACTCTCTGGAGATACACACAGAACACACATACAGGAGGAGAACCAAGGGGTAATTAGTTCCCAGGGACCCAGATGTGCTGATTATTCCAGCAATTCTTGCTATGACGTACACAAAGCAATACGCGAAGGCCTCATATTCAGAAACAATGTTGGCTATTTTCTATTGTAACATGCTTTGTCAGTAAAACGTTTACTTCACTGGGGAATTTGCCCTTGTCTTGGGAATTTCTTTAGGAGGAGGTCTTTATGAGGTTAAAAAAACAATGAAAAATGTGTGCTGTTTGTAACGACCATGGATGAAACTAGCTTCTCACCTTTACGCTCCTTTACACCCATGAACAAGATGGCGGCACAGAGCACATAGATGGCACAGATGACTCCGGAGGCTATCATGTACGCTTCTTTCTTTAAACAGGAGGAAACAGAGGCAGCGTTAGCTTCTTACAGCTAGTATAGTACTACTCTGATAGTTACATTGATTTAGTATCAATAGTTTGTTTTTCACAAAACATGATCTGATTAATAAAAAGTAAGTTGCAGTAATGCCACTGTCAGTGAAACTGCATTTTAATGTTTCCTTCAAAAGAATGATGCTATTCTTGGACACCCGTGGCCAGTCCTTCGGAGGCCTCACCGTCTCATCCAGCGAGCGAGTAAAGTTCCTCTCCGGCCGGGACTCGTTGCCATAGTGATCCAAATCATACTCGGTGGGGATGCAGGAAGTCATGGCCCCGCCTACTATCTGGCCCTGGATGGCGGTGCCGACCACCGAACCCAACACTTCCACGGTCATTCCTGGGTATGAGGAGGGAGGGGGGGGGGATTGGCAATTCAAGGAGAGTCAATGGGTTAGTGTCAGAAAACCATAGACTGTATACAGAACCCACAGAACCCCTTTATGTACCCCTGTAATGGTAATGTAGAAGGGGGGGGGGTCAAGACTTACGGTAGGCGGTGGCCGAGTCCCTTTCCTTCTGCTCGCCGCTGATGAACATGGTGAGGGAGGAGTAGGGCACGTGGAAACACTGAACGCACGGAGAACACAGTGAGCCCTAGTCGTGTACTGGTGCGCGTAGAGAAGTATACAATATGGATGTCATGAGTGTCAATACACTTGAGAATTGCCCCTCTGCATTTTCCAGTAGCATGTCGATTCTCAACGGGATAAAAAAGTATATTTTATTACATTTGTTGTGCGTAATGTTGTCATTTGTTGCCTCAGTATTGGCTTGCTATGCATGAATATTGTATGAGATTATTATATCAGTTGTTGTGTTTGTATCACAGGCGCAGTTTGCGTTGGTTCATGGGGCTCACTGAACCCCCTAGTGGCCGTAGCCAAAAATGCATGTAGGGATTTAAATATCTTTTTTATAATAACACCAAACTAATAATTTATTGTAATGCCTTGCTCTATAATAATACATAAAAAGGGTAAACTAAATTGTGTGACTGTGATTATTTTAATAAAACATTGGTCTAATTCTGTGGTATGGCAGCCTGCATGGGCATCTGACAGGTAGAGAAGGAGGTTACGTGCTTCTTCAGCTCACCACCACAAACACAGACCTCTGTGTTTTAGCATATATGCTAAGGTTCATATTAGACACCATAGGGCAGGTCTATCAACGCTAATAGCTGGGATCTGTATCTGGTTCACTGTCGGGTTCGGTTTTGCGGTTTATGCAAGTTCGGTTTCTATGGTAATTCTCGCAATATTCCATCACTCATTGGGCATATTATGGGCAAAATGCACCTGCTAGTATCCTGGTTATTCATTTTCGTGTAAACAAAGCCTCCGTTGTACATTTTTTTACAAACCCTAACCCTAACCCAAACTGCGCCTATGGCTTGTATCCTAATGCACACCTGTCATGAGATTACGACAGTAACATCACAATGTATATATTCATAGCATCACACATTGAACGGTGAGACCCCTGTATCTACTGTGCTACATATTTGTATTTATCCAGACTCCCACCCGCAGCCCGCGGTACTGACCGTCTGCAGCGACTGGAAGAGACAGTAGAAGACCAGGTACCAGAGGACCTTCCCTTGCTCCACCGCAGGAACGTACCAGATCAGGAAGTAGCTCATCACCGCAAAGGGCGTGGACAGGAGGACCCTGGAGAGGTAGGGATGGAGGGTCACTCAGATAAGACGTCAGACATGTTCATGGGACGGATCGATATGGTGTGGCAAGTGTGGTCGTCCTAACAAAATGTACACCTATGCAATGGTCATTGGTTCTACTTCTAATAGATTATCTTTATGCATTGTCTTTAGGGTACACCGGGAATCCTCTCACTTATCTTACTTTATTAAGTATTTTAAAAAGTAATTAAACCCTGTACTTAGGATTAAATGATCTTTTCATTCATGTCGTATGACATGGCTTTTCCCTGTGTAATAGAAACAACTGCATATCTTGGACTCACCTTTGGATAGCTACAGCAGATGGACAAAAGCTTTAATATTCAACAAAGTGACTTTAACAAACTTAATCTTACTGTACCCCTTTGTTTTAGTCTACCATGAATTTGTGTGTTGTGATGCTTTTTTATCATCACCTTTTTGTTTATAAGTAATCCTCCTTAGTCTTGTCTTGGTTTGGGTTTAAGCGTGGCTGATTGGACTAGTCCATCTCGTTCTACAAGGGAGCCATTCTGGCTCACCTAACTTTCACACTAACTCAACTAGGTCTCTAGTAGTAACTCTGTTAGGCACTCAACTAACTCACTCCTAGCTGGACAGATGGACAGTTGGGCTTATACAGACACACCATGTTTGTTGTTAAACAATAAACAATGACAACAAACAGTAAAACATTTAAATTAAAGAGGTTTGTTGGTGGTCTGTGAAATACTGGTTAAGAGAAGAGAAACCACGCCTGTCTATCTTTAATGGCTGACTGAATCGGGTCAGTGAAACAGAAACAGAGGTCACGTTGCATTTTGGAGGGCTGCGGTTCACACACATTTGCAATGCATGACTACACAGCGATCACATGCAAGTCACATTTGGAGGTCAGCACGCCAAGCAACCTTAAGGCAAACCATGCCTGCCTATACATTCAAACATTTACTACGTGTCATTTCCTTTCTTCATAAGAGGATGGAGGATGCAGTATTAGAGTTTGCAGTTCTACTGTTTAGAGCAGATGCGCCATCCTCTTTCCAACTATTATCTTTATCATTTACATTTAATCAATGTAACTGATCTTGACCAAAGGTAGCCCCTTTCCAACCTAACATGCTCGGAGACTCACACACAAACTTAACTCCTATGCACTGCACCATTTGCCATTTGAACCAACCTCATTGGTCCAAAGATGATGGTGTGTTGTGGGTTGGACCAATGGCAGCAGGAGAAGCTTGTGTTTATCCCCACCCCCACCCCACACGCAGCTTTACACACAACCGGCATTCTTACTCAGATGCTGAGGTGACTCACTTCAGTATATGCCCAGTAGAATGGGATGTTCTCATACCACATTTACATACTGAGCATTATCTGTTTAAACTGGCTGTATCCTTTCTACTAAATTAAGTGCAGCTATTATAGAGCATGAAAATTACACGTACCCTACATATACCCTGTGTATGTATACCCTGTCTACTTCCATTTATATGTATGTGTCCTCATATTGTGTGAATATGAGGATGAATATTGTGGCTGAACATTAAATACCTAATTGCAGACTCACCAATGTGCTATATAACAGTTCTACTCAAACAGCCCCAGTAACTCTGAGGTGTCCTCATTGGTTGTAGCCAGGGTATGCAGGCAGCAGAGGAATAAGGGATTCCACCCTTCCATGTGAAATGCCATACGGAGTTAAAAGGCAAAGTAAAGTCATAAGAAGGTCATTTTCAGTGGCATATCCACAGCCTTCTTCCCTTTCAAACCATCAAGGAGTTCTTTGGCTGATGAAAGATAACTTTGTAATTGCAATTGTAAGATGATATTTTTTATTTCTTCATCAGTGAAAGCACAATGAATAAGAAATATCATCTTACATAATACAAAATGTGACAATGGCATAGTGTCAAAATGTAATTACAAAGTATTTCATTTCCTGCTGCTCTGTACCTGAGACATGCTAATGTTCTTCTTTTTTTTAAAACAATACACGACGAGGTGGGGGTCAGAGGTATTTCAATATCAACAGGGAAAACATAACTTTCTTTTAATATAATAATTATTGTTTATTTATTTATATGCACACATCCTGTCACGCGTGTGTGTGTGTGTGTGTGTGTGTGTGTGTGTGTGTGTGTGTGTGTGTGTGTGTGTGTGTGTGTGTGTGTGTGTGTGTGTGTGTGTGTGTGTGTGTGTGTGTGTGTGTGTGTGTGTGTGTGTGTGTCAGGTCACCTACCAGGGCATCATGCGTCCAAAGCGGGTCCATTTGGTGCGGCTAACTAGAAAGCCCACGGTGGGGTCCGTCACTGCATCCCAGGCCCGGCCCACAAACAGAATGATTGACGCGTAGAAGGGCTCCAACTAACAAAGAGAGACAGAAGCACGTCAAGCCCTTGGTGTCGTACGGGTATGAAACGTGTTACACCATTATCAGGACAGATGGGAGACCGAGTCGTCCTCAACAAAGGGCTCAAAGGGAGGAATTTCGAGATAAGGCGAATACCAAATACTTTAAAATATCTTAATTTCCCAACCTTCCCGGCGGGTCAGGTTCAGGGAACAAATAATGTAATGAGATCATCCTTAAGGCTGAGTGGGTTCACTTGTACGGCATTACGGTGAATCCTACTAATTGGGACATACTGACTAATTGAGCGATAAATCCAAACAGTAGGGATTAATAGGACTACATGCCAAGCACTATTAAATGAATACCACAATGCTCAAGGAGTGTGTGTGCGTGTCTGTGCGTGTGTGTATGTGTGCATCCCATCAGTAGCTGACAATGATATGATAATTGTTTCATTTGACTGCTCTATCTTGCTAATCTGGGAATCCACGGTGACATTATTTCCAAATGTTTTTTGTCGTTTTGTTTTTAATTCGGAGGCAAGGTGTCTCTTTTCTTGTGGCTCTGCCTCACCTGTGCCACATCCAGCAGGTAGATCTGCAGGAAGAAGCCCAGGGCACTGCCGGTGATCTGGTAAGGAGCCCCACCAATTGCGTAGCACAGCTTGTTGCAGACCGACAGAGGTTTCCTCCGCTCCTTCGGCTGCAAGGTAAGCGAAAAAGAGACCCGTGATGCATCACACTCACTTGAACTTCACTGAAATTCAGTTTGGCCACAATGTGCACAGACTGCATTCCTACAACAAGGCATTTCATAAGTGACACCGCTTTATAGGATTGTAATCTTATTGTGTCGTCCCTTCCCGTGCGCTCGTGCGTGCACGCACACACACACACACACACACACACACACACACACACACACACACACACACACACACACACAGTTGTCCTCTTTCCTACAGAGTCACTTCTTGTTTGGCCGCCCGCCCACCTGGCCTCTGGTATCCAG
>OOFB01002730.1:46860-59025 GCA_900323305.1 Trachyrincus murrayi
ATCCGATGTGTATCAATAGCATAATGAATGCTATTGATTTGTTTGAGGTTGATTTACTTTAGGCACATGCACATAGGCCTATACCTTTACGTAACCAACACAACAAAGAGAACAATTTTATATTCAAACATCAGTGAAACATTATTACATTAGTGATTACAAATGTTTATTCAGTGGTTTGGACAGAACGCAGTGTGTACAACTGTCCAGAAGGGGGTGCTACAGGGTTTCGCTATCAACTACTAAGCAGATAAAAGTTGGATCTCAGTCCGTGTTGTCCACCACACATGACAGGCAAATTGAGCGGGCATCAAATTAGAAATATCTGGGTTTTTTGTTGGATAAGCGTCCAACATTCAAGCCCCATATTGATGGTCTGGTGAAAAAGCTTACAGGCGTACACTTGGTCTTTTTTTTTTCAAAACAAGACTTATTAGGTATTCACAGAGTATCTGTGGATACCTATTGTTATTGTACGAATTATTCTTATTATTTATCTTCTTTTTCTTTTTTAGCAAGCCTGGCAGCTTCCAGTTTTCAGGCCCCTCGTTGTGGGATGAGCTACAAAGTGAGGGACATTGTCAGTGGCAGACTATAAAGTAAATGGTTAAAGCAGTGGTTGAAACTGATGCAGGACAATGTTCACTGTCTTGCCGAGTAGGTCTTCTTCTCTGACAGATTCCAATGTGTGTGAAATAATGTTTGTTTTGTGTTGTTTACTGTATGTTGTGTTGTGTCTCATGGTATGCTGGTGCTGAGTTGGCCAGGTCTCTCTTGTAAAACCAATGTGGTTATTCTCAATGAGACTGACCTGGTAAAATCGAATATAAATATATCTATTCTTTTTGTTATATTCGCAAGTATTTGTTGTTTTTATGTAGGCCTATGCATTCAATGCGAGGAGCGCCAAACATTTAATTTTGGAATTGGTGGGTTTATGCCGCCACCTACTGGTCAATCATGTCCAATCAAATGCATAATGTAGCCTACACAATTGCGGTAGACAAAGAGGAATAGACAGACAGACAGACAGACAGATAGACAGATAGATACAGACAGATGTGCTGTTTAATTCAGAGCACCGCACTCAGGAGTGATAAAAGATAACTACTACCCTCAGTAAACTATTCTTAGCTACTTCCTCCCAATGCCTACCACTCTCACCCCCAGTGTACTATCAGGAAGCTGCTACACCTGTCACCATGCACACAAGAGGATAAAGATCAGTGAACCACTGATAAACTAGTCAAAAAGACACAGATGGCAGGTGCACTCTAAATGTTTGGCCTGTTGTCCCCAACTCTTTGAATCAATCTAAGTGATTTGAGCTTCTCTACTTTTAGTTACTTGCCGAAATATCTCCATCGCGAGCCACTGGCGTAAATAGGGGGTGCACTGCGCCCTGTCTGGTCGGGAATGGGCCCTGAGTAGGCCTGCACATTTTCAAGGGAATATTGGGGGATTCTGATGAGCAGTAGCCTGCATGTGCCCACCTGTTTTGATTTCTAAAAGGGCCGCCGTGCCAACCTGTTATAATGTTCTTGCCGTTAGGCCGCCTGTTATTTCTGAACCGGGCCGCTGCAGAGCACCTGTCTGTTGTGCTTTTTGGCGCGCAAAAGCCTGCATTTTCTAATGCCGGCCAGTGCACCACGCATTTTCAGGTTGGAATTAATAAACATGTTATTTTCTCTGTTGAATTCCTTTGTTGACTTATTTGATACAGTCTGTTTGTGTTCCTGAATACATTAGGTCGCTCTAATCGATCCACACTCTAATCATACCATCAACATGGCAGATATGGCTCGCTCATCCCTGGTCCCAATGAATACATTTGTGGAGTGTGTGTTGTTGGTGGCTGGTTTAAGCAGCCTCACCTGGTCGGAGTCAGACTGATTCGACTCTGGGGCTGCTAGGTGAGGCTGCACACCCATTGGCCAATCAGGCCCACAGGTTAAACCAGCCACCAGCAAACACACTCGAGAGGAGCGCTAGCATGTACCATCTGCTCTGCCTGTTCAAACTACCGCAAACTGTACAATAAACCGGTTTAATCATCTGCCTGTGTCCTGCTGTTGGAGAAGCCATGGTAGATGGCATGTGGCAGGGGGAAACTGCCACAACATTAATTAGTGAATACATTCATAATGAGATGGTGTGAAGCAGAATTTCATGAGGCTACTGGATTAGTTACTTGACATACACCCCACAGGCTCCACAGAGGTGCCACTGTGGTTGCTTGCAACCACAGTTGAATATGACTGTTTTTGGATAAGTTTTTGTTGTAGTTACTTCCAGGGCGTTCGTTTTCCTCTTTTCTTATCGCTTTCTTATGCGCACAGCTGTACACCAATCAGCCACCAGGTGGCAGCCTAGATCCAAACAATATGCTGCAGTGTGGTAAGAAGATGTAGGGCTACTTCTTATACGTGTTCTTACACGTTTTAACTACACTGTTCTTTCATCACACTGTGTGTGTGTGTGTACACACAGTGGAGAAATGTAAGCGGTTCGAGTCGTATTTTACCAGTGATCGCTTCATCCATCATCACAAACACAATTAAAAAGCTATGTGTGCAGATGTTAATAAAAACCTGAAAACTAAAAATCAACGGTAAGCTGCAGAAATCTGCATGAGAAAATACAAATGTACAACAATGATAAACAGCAAAAGCTGTTTGTCGCAGCGGTAATGTTTGCACCCTGCTGCTTACAATCTTAAGCATTCTGAGGGCGTGTCAGAATATGGTGTCGAACACCAGAACATCCCCGGGGAGCAATAACGTTTTTCAATGAGCTGTATTCTCATTCTGTCTCATCCACACAGCCTTTATTGTAGAATAGGATCACCACGCTCATTTAAATGTGCCTCTTTTTTGTTATTATTATTTTTTTTCAGATTGGTTGGAGAGAAGGGCAGAGGTCAGGAGATCGGGGGACTCCTGTGTCACAGAGGTCGTGTGGTTGGTGGACCTCTGCGATCCTCCATGAGGACAATTCCGCTCAAAGTACCCCAAAGTCAAAGTACCCCCCCCCACACACACACACACACACACACACAAATTCCTCCAGTCACAGATTCCCCTGGGTGACTGAGTAGGATGTTAATGTCCACTGCATGAGTGCCCCCTGTTAATAGCCACCCCCACCCCCCTCCCACCTCTCCTTTTACCGATGTCTTTCTCCCACCTCACGCATATGGTACTCTAACAATGACAGACAAAGACTTGGAACTTGAAGTTAAGATGGAGATGACTTGGAGAGCAGGCTATTGTTGGTGTTAAGCATTGTTACCACAACAATGATACTGCCGAGGGGAAAGATTCAGTGTTTTCATTTCTCCTGAAGAACCTCATCTACATATTATAGGGCCAAAAGTTTTTCTTTTTTGTTCTTACTGGTAGGGATCGAGGTGTTTGTGAATGTGACAGATTGCAGGGTGGCCTGGTGTGGTTTCTAAACCATGCCAGGCTGCCAATTTAGACATGGCGTTGTCCCATTAAACAATCTCACATTAAACAGATTAATCATTTTCAGTTCTATGACATCATCAAAGATCATCCCCTTTTACAACTGACATCAGTGTTTTGCATACCTCAGACTTACATACTCCTGCTCCAGGGGCCCAAGGGCCCCATCTAAAGCCAAATTCATGTTGCTTTCATGTTATACATGAATGTATACCAATGCAGATTCAGGACCGCTACCTGACTACGGTTTGACATCTTGATGGTTAAAGCATGCTAGCCACGATAAGAACAATATATGCCCAGGCCAAAATAGAACAATGTAGGCCAAACCACAAAAACACAGGCCAAAATAGAACAATGTAGGCCAAACCACAAAAGCACAGGCCAAAATAGACCGCCAAAGTGGGACCCTTTGACAGTATGAGAGCATGCCCCCCACCCCCACCCCGGTCTGCCTCTCTCCAGTAAGAACCACCACTGTCAGACATGGGGTGATCCCAGGGGCAAAAAGTGTGTTAGACCTCAGCCGCCATCAGCAACAACAGCTGTCCATCAATAATCAGTGTCATTACTATGACCTGGGTGGCTTTTCGTCCCTGAGAAGCTTATAGAATGTCCACTCTGATCGATGTGCTTGCTAGAGGGAGGGGGAGGGCGCAGAGGACAGGTGGCTCTCTGGTCTTGGTCTGCCCTTCCCTCGTTTAGGAGACGTTGGCGAACTTTGACCTCTGACCCGCATCCTTGCCCGACCGCCACCCCACACCAGACGATGTGGCATCAAATTAGTTTATACCTCCACTTAATCATTGCCTGGTGCAATATGGCTGCGGCCTGTGTAGGTTTAAACTCTTGTCTGTGAGATGAACCTTTACATGGGTCAATGAGGCCGCATCGGTGTTCACCTCAAGCTGTTTTATATCCAGAAGGGCTTGTACCCATAAAGATCTAATTTTCTTCAGCCTGGGTGCTTATGTATCAGAGACTGTATTGAATATGGTATTCCTCGAGGAAGCATTCTTGGCCCAATGTTGTGAACTCTGTCTTTCAGAGTTCACTACAAGACAGACCAGGTTTATGTTCATGTTTAGTTATTTCTAAATAATGCATGTTTGACTGCCATAAAAAATAAATGAGGCAACAATCAATTTCAGTTTTTATGAATGAATTCATTACTTCAGTAAACTGAATTCTAAACAAAAGTCTGGTTTGCAGCCATGGTGATTAGATTAGCCTATGTAAAGTCATTGTTACCATACATTTTTCCCAAACGATTTTTGTTAAAACACTTTTTTGTTTGTTTTTCTGTAAGTGTAATGTATAACATATGTTAGCAATTTAAAAGCCTACATATGCCAACCCTACACTGCAATATGATTGTATAGAAACCATAGGTAGACACGTTTTCGTTCAGTTCAAAGGAAGACTTAATTTTATCTTCACGATCAAATCCAATCTAGGCATAGGCCTACATTGGATGCCTACGGTTGAATTTTAAATAAAATATGTATGATCAAGGAGAAGGACCCTCAACGACTTAAAAGGGCTGGGCGGGGCTGAACACATCCCCCGCCTTTTATGTAAATGATGAGGCTTACCCGGATCAACCGCTGCAGATATTTTCGAGGCTCCTCCCTGCATTTTATGATCTTATACAAGGATCTCTTAACTGGCGCGAAAAACGCACTGTGTGGCTCCCAATGACCCATAGAGTAAGAGTTGTAGTAGTATGTTTGTAGGGCTTGAATAACTAAGTGGTTGTGCACCGTTCCGCTTATACATTTAGGGCCGTGTTGGAGATCTGCATCGGTTGTTTTATTCATCTCTCAACTGTGGAGTTTGCTATCCGTGAGGAATTTTCCATGTCCTCAATTACGCATTGTGGTTTGTGGATAAGCTACGCCGGTGAGTGGCGCTTCCTGTTTTTTAACGGTTTTAACTAAGTTTTCAACAAGGAAATTTAGATGTAGGCACTGTAGGTAGCCCGAGGACATTGCGATTTCCAAAGTCGTATGCTATTTTGGACCTCACTTTTAGTGTCAGATCGAGTCGGAAGTCTGCTTTTTGTAAAGCATGTAACAAAGCGAGACCCTATAGTCCGGCTCCAATGTCTGCGCAGCAGCCTATAATACAAAGGGCATTTAAACGGTCCGCTCGGAGCATGTTTTTTTCGGAACTCTACTATTGTGTTGTCGGTTCCGGTACATTATGTAATTATGCCTGGATAGTTGTTCCATCACTGCAAAGCGATCATCCGCAACATGCGATCAATTATTAACATGGTCCCATTTGAACAACGTGGGCTAGAGGAGCATGTTCTTTAGAGGGCCATGGAGCTTTCACATTTGACCGACGTCTTCCAAAAAGTGAATGTAAGGTTTGTTGACGCTAATTGCAGCTGATTTGTGATTTACAGGTGGTGTGAGGACCTGACCGCAAACTATTTCAATTGTCGCTCATCGGAATATAGAAATTAACGCCAGGTGGTAGTCTTTACAAACTCGGGAAGACTTTTGGGGAAAATGGAATTGGACTGTTATCAACCGTATTTTTTCGAAGATTTCGACACCGAGGAAGACTTTTACAAGTCAACCGCACCAAGCGAGGACATATGGAAAAAGTTCGAGCTGCTGCCCACCCCTCCCATGTCGCCCACCCGGACTCTCGGCGGTGCGGCCATGCACGTTTCCCCGGGCGACAAACTCAGCTGGCTTTCCAAGGTCCTGGGCCAGGACGACGAGTACGAGGGACAGTTCATACCGGACACGGAGGAGCTCTTTGGCAACCTCAGCTCCATCATTATCCAAGACTGCATGTGGAGTAGCTTCTCTGCCAGTAAGCAGCTGGAGAAGGTCAATAACGAGCGTCTGTCTGCAATCCAGAATCGCGGACCACCCGCGCCCCAGATCTCGGGGAGGGCTAGTAAAGCGCAGTGCGCCTCACCTGATGCGTCACTGGCCACTGCCCTGGCGACGGACTGTGTTGACCCCGCGGCTGTTCTCGCAATCCCCACAAACTTCAGGAAACCGGCGTCGTCTGGCTCGGAGTCTCGATCGGATTCCTCGGGTAAGAAACCCCACCACGAATTCAACCTTGACTATTGCACATACCATCTAGTGTATTTGAGGACCCAGACTATAGCCCAGCTGAAGTGACGTTTTCTTCGCATTTTGACAATGCACACAACTGCATAGATACACTGGTGGTAAAAACTGCGCCCGCGTCACAGTTATGCTTGATGCGTGTTATTATTAGAATGATAGTGCGGTAGAAGAAGGGCGGGGTGATGGGTGGTCTTGGTGATGTACTGCTCTCCACGCACAGCGACACGCCGGGAGAAACTCTTGACGACTTCCTAAATTTAGCTTGAACACCCTTTCCCGATGGGTCCATTTTATTGTCAATTGTCAATTGTCGACGATTATCCACTGTACTCCACGGCCTACTCTTTATTTCTGCAAGCTGTCTAATGGCCCAACTAACAAAATCTCTTTATATTCCATTTAGACGTAGTTGACTCATCTTTCCTTTAGGAAAGATAGTCAAGTGTTGCTACTTGCGATCTTTTAAAAGCAGCAGTAGCAACTGATGCCTCAACACCACTTTACTGTTCTGTTACTGGACAAATGTTTAATATTGGGAATATGACGACTAACCATTTTCCTCTATGCCATCACAGATGATGAGGAGGAGATCGACGTCGTTACCGTGGAGAGCAAGCAGAATCGCGGGCGTCTGGCGAGGATGCAAAAACCGGAGACCATCACGGTCCGCGCCGACCCGTGCCCGAAGCGCTTCCACCTGTCTGTCCATCGGCAACAACACAACTACGCTGCCCCCTCCCCAGACAGTGACCCGGAGCTTGATGATGAAGACGAGGATGACGACGACGACGACGACGATGACGAGGAGCACGAAGAAGAAGAGGAGGACGCCGAAGAGCCTCGGCGGAAGCGCAGCTGCATAGAGTCCTCCTCGGCGTCCCAGGCCGGATCCTCCTCAGACACGCCCGGCAGCTCGGACAACGAGGACGTCGACCGCCGACGGAACCACAACTTCCTGGAGAGGAAGCGGCGGAACGACCTCCGCTCACGCTTCATGGCGCTGCGGGACCAGGTCCCGGGCCTGGTGGAGACGGCGAAGACCCCCAAGGTGGCCATCCTGACCCAGGCTACGGAGTACCTAGTGCAGCTCCACCACCGTGAGAAGCAGCAGGCCCAGGAGAAGAAACGCCTCAAGGTGCGCCAGCAGCAGCTGCTCCGCAAGCTGGTGGACCTCAGGCGCTCATGAGAGCCAAAGAAGCAGAATAAGAGGTTTTCACTCACAGCCAAGCACTTCACTTTAGTGTTTGTTACTTTGGGGGGGGGGACGGGACTCCTATGACTACTTGCCTTGTGTACAAAGCGATGGACTGTCTTTGTATTTTGTATTGCACACTTGGATTGGGGTTAAGTGTAAAAGCCATTGATATGTACATAAGAATGAATGAGTCAGCCTCTGATTTAGTTAATTCATGAGATTTGTTTTGTATTCACATTTGTCTGTAAATAGTTCTATCACTCCTGGTGAAGGAGGCAAAATCAAAACTTGTCATTGAACTTTGTTCCCCATATGCTGTCAGGCATTGTAAAGCTTCTATTTTGTTAAGAAAATGTAAAAACGGGCAAAAAAAATTAAGTGGCACTACTGTACTTTATATTCACAAGACACTTTGTGAAATTCTCAATGCTTTTTCTCTTGTTTGATTTTGATGCATGCTCATATTGCCAGCTCATGTTGCATTAAATTTTGATACATTTGCATATAATCTGTGTTTTATCTTTGTTTTGCATGTTGATGAGTAGTACAATTTCAGGTCTCTAATTGTATGTGTGAACCATACAGGGCTTTATCTAATATATCTTAGGTTTATGTAAGGTTAATGTGATCTTGTCATGCTCTAGTGGGCAATATGTAAAATGAGCACAGGATCAGAGTGAGCTTGTCCTTGGATTTTGCCCTTGACGTGTGATACCTCGAGAGGATCCTCCCCTCTGCAGTGGCTGCTGCATGCTTGGGTACCTGATGTTCCTTGAACTAGGTTACACTGACACACATGCATGCATGCATGCAGGCCAGGCTTCTTTAGAACGGTCCCTGGGGTACAGGAACGACTGGTGTGCTCTGCTTTCAGTGTGGTTCACTCCAGTGCTGTTGGATGGACCGGCCTCAGTGATTTAAACGGTCTACCTCGGCATGCCTCTGCCAGTGGTTATAAAATAGATGCACTGAGTTGTGAAGATGTGTACCATCAGAGCTACATGCAGATTGTTTTGTATATGATGAGGATCAAAATGAAAAGGTCAATACATTGAGCTATCTCTAAAAAACAAACCTCATGACCAGGATGGATTTCAGTGACATCGGCCACGTCTGTAAATGTACAATGGGGAGATGAAGCACTAAGTGTAAAGTCAGACAGCAGACAAGGATGCAGGTAACTCAATTATCTCTTCCACATTTTCACAGAGGAACCCGTTTCAACAATACATATGTTGTCTAGAAGACTGCTCGTATGGGCATGAAGCCGATACTTCCTGTTCAGTTACTGGAGTGCTTTGAATGAACTTGACCGCTTACTTGTTGAAGTGACTCCTTATATATCCCTCAGAAATCCCGCCTTCATCGGACTCGAACCGCGGTCATTTGAACAATAAACACAAAGCCCCATTTTATTCAAAAACAGCCAGATAGAATTGCCAGACACACCCTGAACCACAAACTGTCTGACACCTCCCCACCCTTTGTTGTGACTGGCATGGCCGGTGTCTTACTCACATTTTCCCGCCACGACTGGGGACAATTTCACCCCTCAGGACATCATTCCATGGCACGCCTGTGTAATTCCCTTTCGAAATGTACTTTCTGGTCTCAGGAGGATATGTGTGTGGAGCTAAAATTGCACCAGACACAAGTATTTTACATGCGTCTTTCACCAGTAGTAGATGCACAATACCTCTTGTCGTCTACAAGGTGACACCTGCACCATTTCTGTAAACCATAAGCGTAACACCTTCATGTCTATGTTTCTAGACCCAGAAGAGCATTCTGCAATGGTGGTTTATCCTACATATCAGGTATTACAGGCCTGACCTAGATAGTAGAGGACGGACTAGAAAGTTTGTGTGCGTTTTGGCAGTTGAAGTGACAGTCAAAGGATGAGATAAGAGCGTTGTGATTGTGATCGGCTGCAGGTGCTGGGGTAATGCTGCTGCGCCTATGCAACATCAGGAAGTCAGAGCACCCTGGCTCATCAGATATTAGTCCTTCCCTGCTGCGGATCAGATAGGAGAAGCCTGCTCGGTTTCCTTTTGCTTTCACCAAACAAGGCAACAAAGCATTACACAACTTCCGTGCACTCTCTCCAAGAATGATTGAGCGGCGAGTGAGAAAATTCCAGGTGTGTCTTATAGTGTCAGTGCTTTCTGGAAAGGTCTCAAGACGCTGTGTTTCCACATACAATCGTATAATGATTATGACAATAACATCCTTTTGGAATTAACCAATGTGTGTTGATGGACTTTATCTCATTGACTCATCCATGAGTCAATGAGACCCAGAGCCTCAGGGGTTATCTACTGGTTTTCTCACATTTCCCTAAAAAAGAAAAAAAAAGAGAGAGAACATGGGATTATTTCCTCAAGGAAGCGATGATGTAAGAGGATCTCTTTGTCCTTGTGAGGTGTGCCGATCTGTTTTACGGCAGGCTGACGGTTAAACTCCTCCGACTCGTCTGACCGGATTTTCTGCTCCCTGGGCCCACAGAACGCCTACGCATGGCTGTGCTCCGAGCTGCATGTGTGATCACTTTTACACACGTGTGCGGCCTGTGGGTGGCTGGTGTCTGCTCCATGCAACAATAAAAAAGAAAATAGTGTTTCATTACCGCGGAAAATGAATGCGTGCCGTTTTTTGTTGTTGTTATTGCCCCAAACCATGTGTGATTGGGGGTGGGGGGGGGGGGGTGTGCTGCTTCATCACAGAGGCCTCCGCTGTATGTTCTCATGTCTGAGAAAGTGTATGATGGCTTTACGGCCGGGCTGAGCCTAAGTGTGTGATCGGGGTGGGACTGTGGAGAATTGATGATTCGGCTGGCTGGTGTTGTACCAGTGAGCCGTCTCTCTCTCTCTCTTTCATTCATTCATCTTCCTCTCTCTCTCCCTCTCTCTCTCGCTCTCGCTCTTTCATTCATTCATCTTCCTCTCTCACTCGCTCACTCTCTCTTTCATTCATTCATCTTGCTCTCTCTCTCTCTTTCATTTGTTCATCTTCCTCTCTCACTCGCTCACTCTCTCTTTCATTCATTCATCTTGCTCTCTCTCTCTCTCTCTCTTTCATTCATTAATCTTCCTCTCTCTCTCTCTCTCTTTCATTCATTCATTGATCTTCCTCTCTCACTCGCTCACTCTCTTTCATTCATTCATCTTGCTCTCTCTCTCTTTCATTCATTCATCTTCCTCTCTCACTCGCTCACTCTCTCATTCATTAATCTTGCTCTCTCTCTCTCTCTCTTTCATTCATTCATCTTCCTCTCTCAGTAGTTTTTGTGAGCACTTGCAGCACAGATCGCCTGCCAGCGATGATTTGTCTTCCTGATCTCCTCTGTATGACATGATAGACAATAAGTGTGACGCGGTCGAGCTGTTTGATCCGTTCAGTTTGCGACGTGAGTGATGTATTGAATTGTGTTCATTAAAATGAGTTTGTCGCATAGATCAGAGCCCAATGAATCAGCAAGAGGGTATGAAACACCTCATGCCGTTGTCTGTGTTTTTCATGATACCCCGTTTAATACATAACTATACATATGAAGCACTTCTATCAAACCAAATGCACGCCCACTAGATGTTCACTAGATGAATAGTTTGTACAGTGTATGTATGTGACCTGTCAAACAAACTAAATTGGCCTTGAGCAATATAGTTGCTACATTTCTCAATGGCAGTTTATCTGTTATGCAGATGCGCCTCAGTCTCATCTCTATATACAAATATTAACCAAAAGCCAAACATGACCCAGCGATTCAACTACCTAAAAGATTGGTGTGTGTGTGTGTGTGCGTGTGCGTGTGTGTGTTCACAACCTCAATGTTATGAACCATAGCGTTGCCATTGCCCCATAACACGTACCTCTTGAGCAACCAAGTGTACATACGAACAAGTGCATCCTTGTTGAAAAATGTAAGAGCACCATTTCGCAACTGGACAATTCCTGGCTGTCACTGTGATCATCACTATCCCAGCCTAATGCTGAACACACATCAGTTTGAGAGCTATTGAGCAATTTCTTTTCAGCCATAATAACCTGTAGTTGGTGCCGACGAGCCCGGTTCGCGTCGCGTCAGTTTACATGCGAAGTCGAGGGCAACATGAACACACCCTGCACCGGTGTGTGATTGTAAGAGCGTGGTTACACTGGCTGCTGTTCTCTGGCCTTACGTGTGGTTTGGTGTGAGGGTAAATGCAGCATAAATTATGCAGTTTGAACGTGCATGGGCGCTGACGAAGTGTATGATGTCATGTTGTAGCGAGCAGCACGCATTTTGTGCACACACACTGAACTACTGATGATTAGGAATGAAAAACAGCAGCTTTGCATCGAGTGGGACTGTATAGGTGGTGGCATGTTATGTAACTGTAGGAGCTGGGGGGGGGGGGGGGGG
>OOFB01002737.1:8367-21050 GCA_900323305.1 Trachyrincus murrayi
AATGTCATCTGTTATACCATGTTAATCCTCCAGATCAGGGGTCCTCAAAGTCCGGACTCCGGTCCGGATGCGGACCGAACCACAACTGTCTCCGGACTCTGAACAAATACTTTTCATGTATTTTCTGCGAGACATCAACGCGTCAAAATCCGTATGTAAATGTAAATCTCCGCTTCCTCCACTGCAAGCAGTGCTCCGCATGTCCGACTGCTCCACTGTCTGTAACAGGACGTGTACTCTGCTTTGGTCCGATCACATTCAGCGTACCGTCATCTCCATGACAACTTTATTTACACAATTGAATTTATAGCTGTGAATCTGCGCTGTAAGCTGGGTCTTCTGCAAAGAATGCAATGAAAAGTAAACCGCGAATAGTTTAATATTACTACTTTAAAGAAATATGATAAAATGCTTTGTTAAAATGCAAGAAATACATACATTACCTGATGTTAATGTGAGAAAGTGTATTTTAAGATTGTAGTTTAAGTGGAATAAGGCACTGATGCTTTGTGTTTTTTTCAATATTTACAAATGCAGATATTTTCTTTTTCTGATTTTTTTTTCTGTTCAAAGGTTTTTCACCTAATGACTAATGACTGTCAAACTAAACTGCTGAACCTGCCAAAATAAAAGGCGAAAAAAGGAAAAGGAATCCAGTTAAAAACATTCAGTAGATGAATCAATCTCTTTCAAGTGGGGAAGCTGCACATATTCTAAAACATAACTTGACAGTGTGTCAAGTTAAGTTAGCTGAACTCTGATTTGGTCTCTGGTTGTTTCGTGGTGGCTGTGCAATCCTTGTTTTCCATTTAAGGAGTTGATTTTATCAAGGGAAATGATATAGCTACTTCTACTTCTCAGCCAATTTGAAGCGGCATCAGCTCGGGTGCTCCCCCATCAAGAAGGATACCCTGATTATGCTCCCCGCCTTGCGGCATTTTGAGCCCAACGTGGGGTGCAGCGCTACGCCAGTTGTGGTTGACAGACACTTTGTCCTGTGGGTGGGGGTAACTTGGGATAGTTAGTTGTGGGGTTCTTATGTTTTTGTCATATATCATATGGGAGGGGTGTTAGGGCTAGTGAATAGTCATGGCTGTATTTTCTGAATTCCTTTTTAATCCTCTAGCCACTTTTAGGGTACACACACACACACACACACACACACACACACACACACACACACACACACACACACGTCTTAGCCATGGCTACTTAGCCAAGGAGGGTAAATAGACTCCACCCATTAAACCTGCTTAAAGGAACAGAAATAGGAAATCTAGACTGAAATTACTTGAGATTGCAATGGATGTGATTGAATTAATCAGCAGCTGGAAGGATGAATTGGACTGGCTGTGTTATGATGAAGAGGAATGGGTGATGTTGTGCACCCCTTGGCTGAGTAGGTAGCTTGTTCACTCACAGGATTGACTGAGCACCAAACTCTCAATCTACAAAGCAATGCTACGTAACTGTGTGACCATTATGCAGTTAAGAAACTGTTACTTATTGTCGTAACCAGGTTAAAATTATGGATGGTTGGTTGACTCAGGTTTAGCAGTTCAAAAAAGTTAAAGCACACAAAAGACAAAATCGGAATATGGAATTTTTCGGCCGATAACAATAACCGATTGTCATGGCCGATATCGATACAATAAGCGATAATTTCACATTTTTGTATTTTAAAAGAACATTCATATTATAACCATAATGTATACAACTGAGGGTAAGAATGGCTAAAAAGTATTGAGAAAAGATGGATTACTTTATATTTCATAGTTCTGACAAGGGATGTTAACAATTAACCATTTAACTGCTAACTGACAATAGAATTTGGACAGATTAACACTATCAGTTAAACGGCCAAAAAAAGGTTAGGGTTTGTATTCAAAAACTTTTGATTGTAGTTTAGTGCACCGTCATTGTTCACATTGCCTTTAAGATTGCTGTTATCGGTTTGGTGTGCATGTAAATGGACTGACTCTTGCGCGCACGCACGCACGCATGCGCACGCACGCATGTATTTCTTCATCAATTTCATCATTAATGAGTGAAAGTGATGAGTTGATGGGTTCGCCATGAAGAATTAGTGGAGTGGAGGAGCTTCCATGGAGTATAATGGTAGCGTTTCCCAGCCAAATACAAAAGCTGACAAAAACGGAATGATTCCCAAAGTTATATTTTTATTATGTTCTATTTTTGAGACATTAAAGTTTGAGTGTAGTTTGTATTAATATTCTCTATTTTTGTTATAAATGTTACTATAAATACGTTATTTAATGAGAAACAAGTTTATTCTTTATAAAACAAGGCTGTTACATTGATATACCTGTATATATATACAGTGTTGGGCAAGTTACTGAAAATTTGTAATTAGTTACAGTTACTTCTTTCAAAAGTAATTAGTTACTTTACCATTTACTGCATATAAAAGTAATTCGTTACTAGGTAAACTAACTTTTGCGTTACTTTTAAATGTCTGCTTCAATTATCTTATTAATGTACAGTTTTGTGCCGGATCATGCCCGAACAGGATCCAGGAGCACTAGGTTTTAAACTGCCTGTGTTCCGGTACCTATTTGCGCGGATCCGGTACCTCTTAAAATCAAAAATAATTAAATAAAATACAAAAATATATATATCTTTTAATTTACAGACCAATTTTCAAGCAATTTCCCGTTCTTTATTAGTTTACATTTATTCTTAAAAAGTCGGGAAATGTCAGTACTATCAATGGTTGGTAAATGCGAGTGCACTGAGCGAAAAGGGTAATCCGCTGAGTAATTAGGCCGCTGCTGTCACGTATTCGGCACAAAATTTTTAATTGGCCATTACATTCCAACCGTCATGCAGACCTAAAGTCTAGACGATGTGATACGATCTGTTTGTCATGTATAAATCGACCACAATAACAGCGAGCAAGTGGTAAGTAAAGATGCATTATTTTATATTCCATTGTTCTGGCTAGAGAAGTTAATAATTAACCGTTAACCGACAATATAATTTTGACCGATTAACCTCTCACTAGGCCTCTTTCTCAGGTTTTTACGGAAAATAACATACCAAAAGTAAATTTGAGTATATATATATATATATATATATATATATTCATTATTTCTGTCAAGTTTAAAGGTTATTTTTTGCTCCTGAGTGATAGCTGGAGAAACCAGAATGTTAATAGGAATGGCATGATACCACTTTTTTGTTTACATTACAATGGGATACTGCAATCTTAAGTATCTGCTGATACCAATCTGATATACCAATGTTTTTTTTTTCTTTCATTAAAAAGCTGAATATTAAGCTAGCCCATTTACTACTAACTAAAATATTAGCAAATTAATACATACATGACATATAAATGATGCGATTGCCAAGGTACTTGTGTGCATGCGGCATGCGCCAGTTAGACAGTTTTCATTGTTGTCTGCAGTGTTTACAGGGACAACTGTCAACATTTCTGTGCATGCTAGGCAACCACGGAAAATAATTGTATCGAACAATATTACATTTTCCCCCTCTATCGAGGAGAATTATATTGCAATAATTATTATTATCATTTTATCGCCCAACCCTAAAATATCTCCACAACTACAAGGGCTATAATATGTAATCTTGGTACCAAAAGAAAAAATAACACCTTTGATAACACCAGATTGGTGTGAAATAAACAACGTGGATGCTACTGGGTCAGAGTGAACAAAGCTAGAAAGAAGATTTATGAGAAGGTTTAATTTCCGCCTGAAATAAATGTAATGTTTTAGAGTCAATATCACCTAGTGCATTATCAGTTGGTAGCGCTATAGTACTATAGGGCCATAGCACAACACCTGATGAGTACCTGGGTCAAGATTTGATGCCAATAAAGTGAAGTAGAGCAAAGAGAAAGGTTTTAGTAGAGGTAGGTTTAAGCGGAGAATTGAATGACACTAAGCCAAACCATCGCAATTGCACCATATGGCCACCAGATGGTGATAAAGACTTCTGATTGAAGGCAATTGACCTATTTCCTGTGAAACCCTCTCTTAGCTACTATACATGATTGTTAACACTGTCAGGTTTCAAGATGGTACCCAGACACTGTATTATCTGTTTATGGTGGTTTTAAGCGATAAAACACAACTTTGATGACAAAAACAACAAAGACATAATTTGTGGTTGTAACTCGAAAAAAGTAAAGTTTGTTCTTGATGGTTTTTGGCCTCTAGTTCAGGTTTGGTTTTTGGTCACAGATAGTGGTTGGACTGCTGGAATCAGTGGAGTCTCAGCTTTCAGTTCGCCATTGCTGTGCATGCGCACATGCAGTTATGAAATACGTAACTCTTGTTACATGCTTATTATTTTGTTTGGGGTTAGGTTGTGTGTTTCATTTAGCTAACAATGGTTATGATAGACTAAAAGTTGAGAATCTAATCGTTCTAGGGATGTGTCACATGACTGCTTTCTCATGTGTTTCAATGCCTTACGACGTCTTCTCGGGATGAAGAGGTTAAACGGCAACAACAAAAAACCTTCATTAGTTTTGTATTCAGACATAACATTAATTCAAAACTTTCAGTTGTAGTTTACTACACTGTCATCATTTGTTCATGTTACTTTGCCCATCCTGAGAGGACCCGTATCCGGGCTGGTTGCAGGGGTACATGGATATTTTCTAAGCAGCTTGCTCAGAGTGGGTGTATATTTCAATGTTTAAACGAGGCCAAAATATATCAAAGAGCTCTACCTACTAATAACAGGCTAGTAATTAGGTAATAGACTCTACCACCATACAGCCGCTAGAGATCTGATACCATTTTTACCTTCCCGATACAGATGCCGATACTTGAACTTATGGTATCGGCTGACCAATGAGTTTAATTGTGTATGTTTTTAGTATTTGTTTGTTTCTTATATTAATGTGACCTTTCTTATGATAATCATCGTGTGCCGATTATAAAATGGTTCTTATTGTTTGCGCAACATACGCGCAAGTTATTGTTCATTTGTTGAGTCGACAGAAATGCGGAAATGTGCCTTTAAGAAAAGACGCAACGGCATTTAAACACAGAGCACTACGGAGTTTAGTTTGGACCATGTCAATAAGTTTTGAAGAAGGAAGAATAAATTAAACATCACTTTAATAATGGAGAAGGAATCAGTGCTGTACTGTTTATTGGAATGAGACAAGCCAACACAGTCTCACTCGCGCACTAAGGAAAGGAGCTATAACGAATTAACACTGTATGAATAACACACCCAACACAAAACAACATATCATATAACACATAATCAAATGTAATAGTTTTGCCTGTGATACGCTCTGCACGTATCCATATGCACAGGCAGAGAAAAGGACAGCTAACGCTGTTCTCGGGTCCTCTACCGGGAAGCAGCGTCTGTAACCGTAAATAACCTTGGAACCGTAAATAACCTGTATTACAAATAATGAGTTAAGACAGTTCCACCATGGTCATTATTGTATTGGGTGTGAATATAGAATAAAATGGTTGAACTGATTTTACTGCGTGTGTCTGGATTGTTTATGAAAATGGTGCGATCGCCAACATACGTGTGCATCCACACGCTGGTTATTACACGGCTTATGACTGGTGATAAATGATATGTGTAAAATGTAGTGTACCACACTCAAAAGTCAGTGTTGAAGTGACAATTAACCGTAGACTGCACAACGTTGTTGCCACCACTGTCCTCTCGCCAGTGAAGGTGCATGTGGCGGTTTCGGAGCACCGGAGGGCGGATATTTAAATCGGCAGCTCGGGCACCGAAATAAGGCACCGAAATCTGCATTGCAATTTGGTCCCGTAGGTATCGGTCGTAAAAGAACCGGTGCCATAATGTACCCAACCCTAGACACCACACCCAGGGCCCAGGTAGGACTAAGTAAAATTAAATGCATAAATAATTGACTGAAATAAACTTTTAATAAATAGTCCTAGGTTGTAATTAGTGGTTCCAAGTTTCCTGTGTGTGTGTTAGTTGTAGTATTAATGTTGCCAGTTTGCTTAAAATTGAGATGAAATTAATAATTAGCTTTTATCATCTGGGCACTGGAAGGAACTGAGGCAGCAGAGACGTCAGAAGATGAGGAGGTCAAAGATTGTGATATCACAGAGGAGGACCCTCCAGCTGCAAAGAGAAGAGTAACCTGTGCCCTGGCTGATCAATTTGGTAGCACTTTTGCACACACCACATCCACAGAAGCACCTGCTAAGTCACCAATAGAAAGGGCGAAGATGAGGTAAAGAGAGAGTTCCCCTCTGCCACTCTCTGAAAACCCATTGGACTGGTGGAAAGGACATAAGTCTCAATTTCCTCTTCTGGCAAAGCTAGCAAAGCACTACCTTTGTATACAGGGAACTAGTGTCTCTGCCGAGTGTATATTCTCCACGGCAGGCGATATATTGACGGCTAAAAGAAGCGGCCTTACCCCAGTTTAAGAATCTCAACATTCCTTGAAAATAGTAAAAAATGAAATAAGAAAAAAGGATTTACTAGCAGAGTGCATATAGGCCTAATATTTGTTTGAGAATTGTATTTGCCAATAGTCTATCATTCAAAGCATTTGGTTGTGTAACAAATTATAGGCATGTTCATTCCTTCATATTTTCCCCACAGTAGCTGCTGAAAGGCAAGTGATTTCACACTTGCTACCACTTTAAAAGTGTGTGGGTTACTACATTGTGATTTTCTGATTCAGGATTCAGCTATTTTTTGTTGAAAATTAGAATTATTGTCTCCTGGTGACAATATAGTTAATGACAATAGTTATTTGTCAATAGTCTGACTGTAGGTTATTTGAAGCATTTGGTTGTGTAACCAGTTATAGTTCATGTGTATTAGTACATTTGTTACATTTGGTGCTGTTGTACATGTGGGCGGGTTTGTATTGCAAACTTATTGTGACTGATTTTCTGACTCAGGATTTTTGTTAAGAATTAATCTCCTGGTGCAAGAGCAACCTTATTTTTGTATCCTTTACAAATGAGTCTAAATTAAAGTATTTAACTTGAAATGAAAGTAACTTAAAATGCTATGTTACAGAGTAAATGTCTGCAGACACAACTTTTCATCAATTAACATTTCAAAGCAATAGGCCTCATGACTTAAAGAGTAGCCTAAAGAAAATGGCAATGCATATTGTAATATCGTATCACTAAATACTTTTAAAATACTTGCAGAATCGCAATACGTATCGAATCGGCAGGTCTCTGGCAATTTATACACCTACCTTGTAGTGTACTCTATTCACTTTGGGTATGTTATTTTCAGCAAAAATCTGAAAAAGAGGCCTAGTGATGAAGAGGTTAAGATTGGTGTTAGCTTTCTGTTTTTATGATTGCCGTTACCTTTAACATCGAGGTTGTCAGTTATGAAGTACTCTAAAGGCGTTCTTTTGTCTTTTAGCCCATGCCATGCTATCAAGTAGCAACTTCTGCTTTTTTCCCTCTCAACTGAGATTCTGTTTCTCGTGTGGCAATTCCCCTCACTCCCTACACGGAAAGACTTTGAGAAACACAGAGCCAACGGAGCTGTCAAGACTTGTCACTGGGAGCACTTTAAACTAACCGATAGCCTGTTAGCCTGCTATATGCTAATCATAACCAAGTGCTTTCATAGCTGATATCATTATTTGGTTGTAATAAAAGCCTCGTAATAATCAGTTTTATTTTATAATGCTGGGTGCACAGGCTCACACAGGCTTCAGAAGAGCCAGTAGGGGTGTAAGGGTTCAGTTGAGTCATGGTTCGGTTTGGGTCGTCTCATGTTTTTTGGTCACGTTTTTTGGTCACGGTTTTCGGTTCTGTACTATTTATTTTGTATTTGACATTTATAAACCCAGGGTAGGCTCACTATGGCATCAAATGCTCCGTTCCCTGTCCATGCCCTAACATGAATGTCTGCCCTAACATGAAAGGGTATAGACCTATTGGGTACTTTATTTATACCATTTTTATATCTTTCCTTTAAAATGTTTTTTAATTAAAAAAAGACATTAGGCAAATAAAACAAATATAAAGTGCAACAATCTTAACCATGTATTAAAATCCCATGTCTTCAACTGTGGAATATCGCTGTTGAAAAATGTTGGCTGAAGGCTATAGGGAGTGTTAGTTGTTGTTTGGGTTTAGCGACCGCCAGCTTCGCTCCCCTCGCGCTGGCCAGAATTACATTTGGATGGTGTCGCCGTAAATGGCTCAACAGACGTCTTAGACGTCTTCCCGCTAGTAAAAGTAATGAGCATCAAGGACGGTCACTGACCACTTTTTTGCCATTGCATTGCCTACGCGGAATCCCTAATGTTCCCAGATGCCCAGATGACGCTGGGGTATCAACAACTGCTTGCTCTCTCCACTCGCCATTCTCTACCTTTATGGTGTTCTCTACTAATCAGTCAGCGTCGCAATCACTGACGTTATTGTTAGTGGCTGTGCATATAATATTAGTATATAAAAGTATAATAAAGTCCCGCTAAAATATTAAGTATCACTGTTTATAATAATTATATGGCTGACTCCAAAATGCACTAAAATCAGGCATCTTTCTCTCAATGCCATACCGCATTGCAAGTTACCCTTGCAGTATAGACTGCAATCTATATCTCCTGACGCTCCAATTTGAGTCCTTAGTGATTTGAATCACTGTTCTTTGAAAAAGACAGAGACTTTCACCAATACGTTACATGCCCGACCAGACACAACAAGACGCTGGACCTGTGTTATGGTTCTGTCAAAGGAGCATACAAAGCTCTCCCCCTTCCCCTGCTGGGTGGGGCTGACCACAACTGCGTCCAGCTCATCCCATAGTATCGCACTGCCCTGAGGGGAAAAACCCTCAAACGGATTAAGAACTGGACTGACGATTCCATCCTGAATTACACAGACAATTCGGCACCATTGTCAGCACAATGATTATTAGTGTCACTGAGCTTGAAAACACTAGGTTACCCTGGGCGTAGACTGGGCGCAGCTGATAATATAGTTGCACCAGCGGTGCATCACAGGTAGCCTATTAATCACTGCGCCGAAAATAGTGCCAAATTATCTGTGTGTTTGTAGACAAACTACAATTGTGCCGTTACTGGCACTCATTTTGAATAAGAGACTATTATTATATATAATTAAAAGTGTATTCCCCTCACATGAACAGGAAGCAGTCAATGGAAGCAGCTAACGGAAAGCAAATGCTAAGCCAGCGAACTCCCCTTCTGGACGCACAATGATGAATTTGGAATTAAACAATTTTGACAATTTTGTCACTGTGGCTGCTACATACGCTCATTATTAAAGTCATAATCACTAAATCAATGTTCATATTTTATTTCTATTATCAGTCCTTATATAAGAAAAAAGAATAGGACAAAATGTGTCATAGCGTGCGCATATAACAAATTACAGGCAGAGGGCAAAAGTTGGCAAAATACAAAAGTGAGCAGTTAAATAATAACTAGTAACAACAGGTGGTGGTTTTATAGGTTGGCTTAAACTATGATGGTACCTCAGATTCTGACTCTCAGTATGTTCTAGTAGGTGACACTGCTTCAGATGGTAGAACAGGTTTGTTGTGTTCCCGGTATTAGTCGGCACCACTCTGACACATCTTGCACCTCACAGAAAGCTGGAGCTTTAGCCGAACCACTTCCTCGAACCACTACGCCCGGGTAGGTGAAGTTCACCCGCGTTTTACAATAATGACCGCCCACCAGGAACGTCCCGACATCAAAACTGAAAGTGAAAGTGAAAAGCAGCATAGCGCTACTGTGATGGTGTATTAAAATAATCTCATATCTCAAAATGTATGTATCTCGAAAATGTCGTTTTTAAAAACATTACCAATACAGTTTTTAACCATTGTTGTTGTCCATGAAAATTATATTCATTATTAAACAATAACATGCATATGATAAGGTCAAACTAAACTTATATATTATTGAGATCACAATTCTAAGGTGCTCTGGCTCCCACAGAGCATATTGTATACCACATACATAACGATTGTTTAAATTAATTAATTAAATTAATCCAAAAATATGCACTATGGTTATTTAAACAATTTATTCATTGAATTTCCAGAAAAATGAATATATCATTATATATATCTTCAGCGAGATATGAAATTACTTATATGGTGATACAATAATTTGGCCATATCGCCCACCCCTAAGCTCAACCCTCTCTCAGACGCAGCCATCAAGATTAACCTCTCCCCAGACGGAGCTCCACACATCCAGACACACCATGGTGTTAGCATACCCTCTCGGTGTCTGCGTCACTTCGTTGTGGAGTCGAAGTGCCTCCGAAAAGGCACTTCTATGGACAACGAATCGTGCCACAGAAGGAATTAATGAATATTTAAATAATTTACCCATTTAAAGACTGTTTTAATGAAGACCAGAGAAGAAAAAAAAAAAGAGTACATTGATAGTTGGATTTACAAAACCATTATTAAAGGATAACTTTGTCGCTTTTCAAACTTATCTTTATCTATCCGCATTTGTGTGCACCCACCTGAACGAGGGCTAAATCGTGCAAGAGTGCAACTACTGTGCGACTTCCAGTTCTTCGATGCTACATGCGCACAAGGGCCAACCCCGCAATGACACCCCCAACCCAGCTCCGCCTATTTCCACGTCGAACCATGACAGCGCTCCAGGCTTATTAGTGTGTTGTAGGGATGTTCCTGACAACTAATTTCTCTGACAGTTAACCAGACGTTTAGTAAACGACTAGTCATCTAGTCTAAAAAACCTGACATGACCACAGTTACTGACTGGGGTGGAGAGCGCTGTTGAGAATTGTGAACCAGATTAAATTAAAGATTAGATGTTTGGGGAAACTACACATTGTTTAAAGTTTGTTAATTAGGCCTATTAAAAGCATGGTCTAATTCTTATATGCATATTTCCATCAATAGTGCATGACGTGCTTCCGCGATTTTTATATATCGGCAGAAATGCTTTCCTCAGAGGGAAAGAACAGCGTTTAACCGACTACTATTTATGGTTCCAAATACCAAGGGCAGCAACAAATAGTTGACTAATCGACTAGTCGCGAACATCCCTTGTGTGTGTAGTGTTTTTCATTTGAGGGGTTACACAAGGAAATGCCTACATTGTTACGAGATAAGATAGGATATAATAATAATGGCAATGACAACAATGACAATAACCTTTTTAATTATATAATTATATGAAAGAACGAATTATAACGCATCACGCAGTTGAGAACTCTACTCTGTGCGTATGGCGATGTATGTCCGACACAAGAACACACACAATTAGTTAGTTTTATAGGCTGTACTGTGAAATTTGACAGACATATTCATTTGAGGGAAAAGTCAACACTGATATTATAATTATATTAACAAAACGAATAATAACGAATCAAGCAGTTGAGAACTCTACTCTGCGTGTATGGCGATGTGTGTCCGACACAACAAACCACACACTTATTGTATTTAGTTGTATGTTAGAGCCTATCGTAAAATTTGATTGATTAGTTTAAGAGACATTTCATATATTTGGTTTGTTTCAGAAAGACACAAAATTATATCCACAATGAAGAATGTGTCCTTCACTGTCCTTTTTCAACAAGCTATTTAGTTTTGCAAGCCAATGCAAGCACTTCTATCTAAATCTTCATTAACATTTTTTATTAGGCCTATATAGTTATAGGAACGAATGAATAATAACGAATCAAGCTGTTGAGAACTCCATATTCCTAACCCTCTCAGAACGCACAGTTATTGTATTTAGTGTTAGGCCTATATATTGTACAATTTGAGAGACATTCGTTTGAGAGACATTTCATATATTTGGTATAGGCCTCCTTAATATAGGCCTATTGTATATAATAGGCCTATATAAAGACAGAACACGGTTATATTTCACATTCATGCTATCATGACTGATTTCCTTCTGCGGACGGCAGGCTTCGCTGTCGCATTCGTGGGTGTTGAATTGTTCCGCCTCTAAGCCGGCAGTGGAGGTAGTAACAAAGCCGGAATAAAACCGGATCGACGTCTGTGCAGAAAGGGTAAGCAGGTATGGCGTGACAGGGGGTGTGGCGTTTTGATGAGTGCGAATTTATTCAATCGCTTCACTTTCTTCTACAACGTATTTCTGATACGCTGCTCGCACAAATCAGCCATTGTAACTAGGGATGCAAGAAATCCCAAAAAACTCTAAATCGAATACATGGTCCAAATCTTGTGTACTTGTTTTTGGAGGCACTTTTTTTTCACACCAAAGTGCGCAAAAAAAGTCTGCGATAGTTTCCACCAATGTACACATGTCCAAAGTTAGTTTAACCTGTATTTTATACATGATGTGCGTTACACCCACACCGGAGCTCACTGGCCATGCTGTTTTTTTACCTGCTTTTTTGTAGAGCTAGCGGGGTACACTTCTAAACCGCGATTTGAATGTTATATCCACATTTTGAAACGTGGGACAATATTGTGGTACCTCTGTGTAAAAGCGGCTCCAGTCTCTGGGGCACAGCTCAGCGCAGATGCAAAATCCTACCCCAACTCCGTCATTTGACGCAGTTGATGACAGAGTTTGGTTAAGATAGCGGGGTAAGATGGCTTTAAACGCGTCATCCAGTGGACAAATGTATCGGGGGGGGGGGGGGGAGGGGACGGTGTACCCCCCCTCCAACACACACACACACACACACACATAC
>OOFB01002737.1:27100-43964 GCA_900323305.1 Trachyrincus murrayi
AGTAAATTAAGTCTAGAGCCCTCCAGTACATCAAGGAAAAATATAGTGATCCTGAAACCCAGGAGCTGCTTGATGTTGCATCATTCCTGGACCCCCAATTCAAGACAAACTATATCAGCCAAGACAATATCCCTGCCATAAAGAAAAGCATGAAGACAGAGATGGAACTCGCAGCAAGAAAGGTAATTAGATAGTTAGGTTTGCCAATTTTATATTTTTGAACATTAAATAATGAATCTTTAAAAATGAAATGTGAAAACGAATGGCTCTCATGTTTTCTGAATCTTACAGGAGAAGAGAAACCGTGTCAGAGTTCAGAAGCTTCAACTCAGAAGACAAAGAAGTCACTTGGCAGCTACTTTAAGAGTGGTGCCCCAACTCCAGGCTCATCTGTTCAGCTTGATGATGCCATTAAAGCAGAGCTGGACAACTACCTGATGACTCCAACCATTGATGGAAAGGAAGATCCCCTGGCCTGGTGGAAACTTCGTCAAGGTTGTGCAGCCAGGCCTGCAGGTAACTTTGCATACCAGCCTCAAGCTCACCGCCTGACAATGTCGTGACATGACAGCGTCCATGCCTCGAGCCAGGAAAAGTCTATATGTTGGTCTTCAAATCTCATGAACTGACCAGATATAATATACTCCAACTTGACCGGAATATTTAATATTATTTAAGTTAATATTGTATGTATTGTTCTCCAAGTTAACATTTAGTATTTTTTTCTTTTACCTTTTTGTATTGTTCTTGTTCCTACATGACAATTGTTTTAATAGTTTATAATAATGTTACTGTTCAATAAACATTGGTAGCATTATCTCATCTGATTTAGGCCTATTCATGTAGGAACAGGATAAATCGAATTATGCTTGCTAATTATGCTTGCTTGATACCGTGGACCATGAATACAGACCTGGAGCCTTATTTATATATTTAAAAAATTGCAACTTAAATCGCAATATTGATCAGAAAAATCGTTCAGCCCTACTTTGTAGTACAAACAAAAACGTGGGATTAAAAGAGGATTAAACCAAGTTCCATCCAGCTTCACCTGTGATCTGTTTCACATCCTTGGGGAAAAGACTTCAGCAGCACTCTCTCATGCCCTTGTGGCTACACAGACCTTGAATACCCATCATCAACTCTCCATCTGAATCAGCTAGTGTCCAGTCTCTTTACCAAACCAGCAGAGCCCTGAGTATCTTCTGTCTTTATGAAGATGAAATAGATTTTGAAAACAAATTGGAGATGAAATAGAATTTGAAAACAAACTATTTATATCCCTCTCTGTTGTTAATGTTATGGGCTCCAAGCTACATCCAGCTTTATCGGTTATCCATCTCACATCCTTGTGGAGGAGACTTCTGCAGCACTCTCTCATTATTCTCTCAGCATCCACTGCTCTAGAAGCAACTAGACAATCTGTGAAGATAGTGAATGTATCCTTTAACAGTTAAATAGAACATTTACAATGTTAAAACATGGTAACACATGTTATTGGAGTTTTACATATTAATTTATTAGCCTGGTTCCAAATTTATTTTGTTGAGCAACATTTCCATGAAGGCAGATATTTTTGTCTATATTCTATATGCATATGCTGAATATTACGGAAAATCTAAAATCAAATAACTGGTGGGAATGATAGCCTACAAGTTGATTGGCAATTGTGTATTTCAACAAACTAATCCTCAATATGGCTACCCTGCAAAGCCTCAAGACTTGAGGCAGCCATGTTGGAGAAAATGGCTGCCAGAATATTATGATTACTCTCCATCAGCTGGTTAAATCGAATAAATGAATTTAATGATGTGAATATCTCTTTAAAACATCGTTTTGTCCGAAACTATTGTTTCGTTTTGTAATACAACAAAGTGAATTATATGAACCAAATACCTACATGCCTGCCTAAGGAAGTCTTAAAAAATGCCTGACTTTACAGAAGAGAGCATGAGTTCCTGCCGTTCCTTGGGCAGTAAATAAAGTCAGATCGATACCAAAAATTAACAAGCATTTGAGAAAAGAGGGTTCATATTATGTGTTCCAAATGCGAACGACAATAACTGAATTGCTATATGCCATATACTAGCTCAAAATAGTGCAATAAGTTTATGAGAAGCACAGAAGGGGACGAAGACGAATGAAAAGTCTACGGGCACGGAAAGTAGACTAAGATAATTGTTTTACTTCGTGGTTTTCTCCAAACAGTTTCCAAATATTAACGGTACTTCGACACAGTTCAGTGTCTGTACAGTTAAGAAGCAGTCATGACAACAAAACAAACCTCCACCTACTCGAAAATATAACACAAACATCGTTCGTACTGTAACCGTCATTGGCAGATTACGCGTTATTCGTCAACACGCCATATACAACGAAGCAATGTTTGTCAACATGCATGATAAACAACCATTTACCTTTCTTTTTCTCTTCACTTTCGCAGGTCAACGATTGCGGCCATGACAGTATCATCCGGGTATTACTCCCGTCTGTCCACTATGAGGTACACACTGGGTTCGAGGCAAGTAAACTGGATGCATATGAATTACCAATTAAAACAAATCCAAAGTAGTGTGTAGATGGACTTTGCTTTTGCAACGACCCATCATGAACGAGAAAACTAAATAATTGTGGAATGAAGACGGTGTCGCTTTTGCCTGAATATAACCTACGTCATTGTTCAGCAAATATGCATGTGCATGAAAGAGGCTGTGAGTCATGGGCTGGGTACGCCATTTCCTACATGCCTCTAAAGCCCTACATCTGATGGCATTGTTTTGGCAGGATTTGCAGGACAACGGGACATCTGATCAAGAATGTATTTTTCAATAATTCAGGAAGCTGGGTGTCTAAACTATTCGTAGGCTAGGCCTACTCGCCAAAATTGATCTGGATATACTCATGCTGTTCATCTTAAGAAAGAAAGGCAAGAATACAGTGAAAAGGAGAAGAGTAGAGACATTGTAGAGGCAGAGTAGTAAATGTAAGTTAATGTAGGCCTACCCACAACTAAAATCCATTTATGAGCCTGTTCTTATTTAACAGACTATAGCCTACTAGTTATTGATTATGGATATTTAAAACGTTATTTAAAAACCATTTCAATCAACAAATTACAAATTATAATAATATAATTTGCTGTAATTAATTGAATACATTTCCCCCAAGCTTGTCAATATCAATATTTAAATGTAGATCCCCCAAATTAAAGCAATCAACACAAAGGAAATATATTTTAAATAAAATACAATTTTAAATGCCATCTTGTGAACTGTAAACAGATAATCTTGGGAACTACACACACTGTAAACTGTAAACTTTCTATCCTCTTTGCAAGAACTTTGCTCTGTAATGCGCAGATATTTGCTTGTTAAAACGTATTTATAAAGTTTGTATTGCAGTAACATTATTCTGAAGACATTTACAAACAAATGTAATTCATATATTGCACCAACATGTGTATAAATAGTACTAAATACATTGTTTTGCAGCACAACCACTTTATCATTCAGTGTAACCATATTTCTGGTTGTACCAAATGATTACTTTGGCTGTATACTGAATTACTTTCTTCAAACAGTAAGCTAATTGATCTCATGTTTCTAGTCTCATAATTCACATGAATGTATATACAAATATATATATATATTTATTTATTTATTTATTACCATTTACCTTAGTGGTTGTACCAAATGATATTTTTTAATGACATCTACATCAGGCAGCAAAACAGAGCATCTCATATAAGAGAGATACGTGCCTCTCTCCTCAATCAGGTGGTTTTCAACAAATGTCTGAATGGTTCCACATCCTGTCACAAAAAATTACAAGCATTTATACTAAATCATCTTTAAATAGAAAGAATGTAATTTAAATGACATTACACACATGAGAGACAATCTATAATAAGTCCATAATATCGCTTCAAACCAATGCTTCAAAACAATATAGGCTATGTGTACACAATATATTCATGAAACGGCTAGTTCTGTAAAAAAATTAATAATAATAAACTGCTGGCACGGATTAGTAAACTTTAGGCAGGGATTACTACCAGTCTTTTCTTCACCGTGACACAATCAAAACATTGACAACTATCTAGCCTTAGCTACGTTTGCAAACATTTAAAACTATCAACGTTATAACAATATACGAGCAATGTAAGTTATGATTCTTATGTGATTTAGCTTCTTCATTTGACGATCGCTCGAGTCAGCCCACTCGGTCACTGTTCTAGTCTAGTAGTTCTAGGATGGGTTCGATTATGCACCAAATGTGTGACATAAACAACTTGAATGAATGACATAAATAGCGTGGTTTGCCAGCGGTTCATATCGGTGCCACTAAATCGAACACACAAGCGCTACACACATACACATGTGCTTCAGTATTGTGGCGATTGCGGCTCTGCTGCACGGCTGGCTAACTAGCTGAATGATGAGGACACGATGGCTTAAGTTTAACCGGAGAACTGGAGTTTATTACCCTAGAATACAGGCTAATAATGGGGTTGGAAGTGTGGCCAAAACAACAAAAAGGCTGGTAGCCTAAACTAGCTGGCAAGCTAATAACTCAGTGTAAAGTGTCTCTCTTTTTCTTTCCTCCTTCCTTCTGTCTTTTTTTCCCTCAAAACTGTCCACCTCTCTCACCCCTCCCCTTTTCTGAACCTGACCTATCCAGCTAAATTAGGGGCAACTCCTCCCCCCTTGAACTCCCCATGAGTCTCTCCCATATTAGTCCTGCAGGGTCGCTACAGTATGTTCGCCAATAACAATTCAATATGGCAAAATCCACTGGGGCAGTGGCAGCGGGGCATCAAGGCCACTGTGGCTGCAAGGCATGCCATATTTAAAGGGGCATTACGGCCAGACTGAGGGGCTGCCGCCATTCAATTCTTGCCCTGTTACACACTTTACATAATGGTAATTCAAGAGTCCTGATCCATCTTTCGAGGAAAAAGCGCTGCTCCCTGAGTGACCGGGACGTCCTCTAATCTGCTAATGAGGATTGGTCTGACTGATGGGTCTGTTCCAATCCTGTGCAAGAGGTGGGATAAGATGTGTTCCTACCAATGAGCGACGGCACAGCAAAGCATGTGCGTCAATCATGAATGTATAAATGCAAAAATATAAATTAGCTGGCGAGGTGTCGCTTTGCAATGATAGGGCAGCGAGTGTGCGGACTAGCTGTTTTTGTCTACTTTCACCAGGTGCAGTTTATATTGTATTGTCACTTTGATTTATTACGTTGGTGTTCATTATGTTATACATTCTGTATTGCCATGGTGGTGTTACAACCCGAGCGTAACCCTGCAATAGACGGAGCCCAGGCTGACGAGCTGTTTTTGTGATTTGTCTGTTTTCACAAGAAATAAACCTTATTGTACAGTACATAAGTTAAGTTGTCTGTGATATTTAAAAATACACAATGCAAGACAAAGTTTTAAAAGCAAGACAAGAAAATGCCCATTCTAACCTTCAGTTGTAACACTTTACACTGCCAAAACAGACAGAAAGCAACCGGAACAAATACTTAGTAAAAGTTATAAAGGAACTGGCTAAGGCAGCTTACACTGGTTATATAAATGCAGTACGTTGGACAAATAGGTTTACAGCAACGTTTATTTATGCATTATTGTTACTAATCCACGATATGTTCAGAGTTTACTCATGCAGTTTTCATTCGTGTCTCATTCAAGGAAGTATCTGCTACAGCATGGGCGTTTGACAAATATGTTAGGCGATGAATATTGCCGTTACCAAACCACTGTTCAGAGTTTACTCATAGTTTTAAGCCCAGTTTAGATCAAATATTTGCGACGAAACTGCTTGCAACTGACAACTGCTTGCCAAAAAAATCATAAGATAACGTTCTGAAACTGGGCCGTTCACTGCAATAAGCAGCGAGTGAATCCATCTGTGGCTATTGCAGCGGCAGGGACGTGGTACTTACGCTAATGTAATGCCAGGAGTTGAAACTGGCGATGCGCCGGCTTGTCATTCAATGAAGTATTGCTGCTTATATGCAGCACGGACGTGACAAGTGGCTGCCCACACACGGAGGGATGTGCTCCACTCTAAAGCCCGGTCTTCTCGTCAGGTAAGACCGCTAGACACGCTGGGACCTGACTGGGGATCGCCTCTTTTAGTTACCTTGCTGTTACTAAACCACTATGTATGTTTAGGATAATAGGTTTATGGCAATATTTATTTATTATGCAGTATTGCCGTTACTATACCACTATGTTCAGGGTTTACTTCTGCATTTTTAGTGTCTCATTCAAGGAATAAAGTATCTCTGCTTATACATCATGGACGGCTATGTTTATTTGTGCAGTATTACCATTACCAAACCACTATTTTCAGAGTTTACTCGTGCAGTATTAGCGAAACTGAACCACAGGTTACAACTGGCGCGTGTGTGATTGTTTTTAGCAGTAACTGATAGTCTGAACTATTGGCGCCTTTCTGAAAAACAGAGCTTCTGAAAACTCTCAAAACTTGCATACGGTATGGGAGAATTTTACTATAACATAAAAAATATATAATCATCATCTTGCCATATATGCTATATGAATTAAATTAAGTGTGGAAAAACACAGAGTCACCGGGTGGTGCTTGTCTTTGTATAACATTGGACATCCTGTGCCACCTATATGTTTTGAATCTTGAGAAATGGAGAAAGGAATGTATGGAAAAAGGGAGAGGAGGGTTTATTATTAGCGTGCTGGCAAAGCAAGGTAACATATACACAGAAGCCAAAGAACATCCACAGCTATACGTCTAAACAAGGTAAAAGGGTGATCCTTGGAAAACCAAAGAAGGCATGAAATGCATAGGATGATATGACTGGTTTAGAACATACAATGCATAGGATTGGTTTAGAGCATAAGGGATGGATCCACAGAGCATGACTAGTGTATCCTGAGTCTAGTTGGGTGGCTACGTTCTTACTTATTAGCTATAGATAATTGTGTGGTCTGTGCCTACCTGATTCTAATGCTAAACAGTAAGCAGTGTCTCTCCAAATTGATAAGAACCATAATTGTGTGGAGGAGAAAGAGAGAAAAAGAAGTATGAACAAATGTGCATGCACTAACCATAAATGCTCTGTGGATTACTAAAATAAGATGAAGCATTGTATGAAATCCTGTGGATATCGCTTTATGAGTGCAAATTAGAAAAGGTACTATAAAGGACTGAACGGATAGATCCCCTAAGATACCGCGTCAGAGAAGAGTCTCTGGAGGGTCTGAATGGTTAGGGAGAAATTGTTGTAATTCTGAGATACCGCTTTAAGAAGAGAAGTCTTGTCAAAGTTCTGCTTGGTCAGAAGTGAGTCTCTGAGATACCGCCTTAAGGTTAAGGGCCTGCTTGGATAGACTGAAGTCTGGGATACCGCCTTAGGGAGAGACGTCTGGTAAGGGTCTGCTTGGATGGACTGAACTCAAATAACCGCTCAAATAAAACAAGTTTATTTGGGGTCTGAATGGGTGGAGTATAAAAATTGGAAACTAATAAATGAGTGTAGCTAACTCTGGGGAAATCGCTTAGAAAAGGACAAGCCTATTTAAGGTCTGGACGGGCAGAGTATAAACAATTGAGCATTGATCAAATAAGTTGAGAAAACTCTGCGGATAGCGGTTGAGGAGAAATAGGTTCTCTTAAGGTCTGAACGGGTAGAGTATAATAATTTAACATTAAGAAAAAGTAGGAAATATAGTTCAAGCAAACAGTCTGCAATTCCAAAAAAAGAGCCCTGCCACTGAGAAGGAGCAAGAGCGATAAAGCTAGCCGAGTAAACCCAATAAGCCTGTGTGACCCACAGAAACTCTGGGACGGTACTGACGCCTATCCTTCTCAAAGAAAGGAAAAGCTCATGGAAATGCAGAATTGATTAAAAGTAGAAAATATAGATCTGAGTTTAGAAAAGCAAAGACGGAAAAAGGTGAAGAAGAAATTAGAATAAAAAGATAAACACGCATTGGAATAGAAGTGTTTATAGTAATAATACTAATAACATTCGTAATTCTAGGAGGAACAGTGATATGGCGAATGATTGAATTAAAAGAATAAAAATAGAAGTAAATTCCAGAGGTAACGGAATTGCTTATAGAAGACCTGAAAAAAGGCATCGAGGCGCACGTACGTAGTAAGTAAAAGTAAGTAAAAAGGTCAGGGGTAGTAGAAAATCCTGATATAGAAATAGGAAACCACATTAGGGTACGTCACATCACTTATTTCCCTAGCTTTAAAATCAAACAGTACTTACATTCTAGAAATAAAAAAAAACTGAAGAAGACAATTAGGGCCTGTGTTGGAGATTCTTGAACTAAAGTTAAAGAAACGATTAATATAAATCTGGGTAGGATACATACAAATTTGGAGTAACACAAGCCGTAAAATACGAGAGAGTGGAAATCGTTGAAATTGGAAAGAACCTTTAAAATAAATTGGGATAAAGACGTGGGATTCAGAGAAAAGAAAGTAGGAAATACATGCGAGAGAGCAGACAACAAAGAATAACTAGGATAAAACACGAGACTAGGGGAATAGCTACTCATATTTGGGAGGATATTCTAGGAAGAATAAGACCACTCACGTATTGACTGAACTAGAAATATCTCTCTCTCTCTCTGTGTCTCCCTCTCTGTGTCTCTCTTTCTCTCTCTTGCACTCTCTTGCTCTTTCTCTCTCGCTTTCTCTCTCTATCTCTCTTTTTCTCTACCACACACACACACACACACACACACACACAGAGTTAAGAAGCAGAAAGTCCCCATATACAGGAAGTAACTTAATCCTAAAAAGATATCAGAAAAATGGGAAAAAATAACAAGTAAGGCAAGTGTAAAATGGCCAAAAGAAGGAACGTTTGATACAGCAGTGTGTGAGGAAATGGAGATACTGATGAAAAACCACAAGCTCAATAAAACAGAAAGAAAGTAATAGAGAAGAGGAGAAGAGAAAGGATAATACTAGCCCTATTCAAAAAAGGAGAACAATGGAGGGAGAAAGAAAAGAAAGCAAGGGAAATAGTAAATCAGGATAAAGTCAGAGCCCTACAACAAAGGACAATACCCCGTAGTGACAGGAACGGTAGACATAAAAGGATAAGTAACAATTGATGGAGAAAAGGTGAGGCACAGAAAATGACAGCTCCACCCATACACATGGACTGTTACAGAGAATTGAGGGAGGCACTACAAGAATTTGAGGAGGATTGTGAAAGTGAGGAAGAGCTGTGCTAACACAGGACCCACAAGTTCAGTTTTTATTCTGAAATGTTGGAAGAGGAGTTAAGAGACAAGGAGAGAAGAAGGCGAGGGAAAAGTGAAAGAAAGGAAAGAGAAGAATGTGAGAGGCAAGGACAGGAAAGGGAAGGCGCAAAACCCAGACAAACAGACATACAAAGCCCCCTAGAGAAGTAATTAACAGAAGCTGTAAGAAACCTTAACCTAAGAAGGTCCAGGAGGTTCATTTCCTATTTTAGTAAAAGGACATCAAGCTCAGTGGATCTCTAAGGATTAGTGGCCCGGCTTCTCAACATAAGTGATGGAGCAGCAAAATGCATTAGGAAATTTGAGGAACAGACAATGGGGAAGTTAATATCGGTGGGGGACCTGAAAGCTCTGATGGCTAGAGTGTTAGGGATGTTAGGCCGTCTACTGCTGCCACCTAGTGGCAGTGAGTCTCCAGCTCCTCCCCTATGACATCACTCCAATTACCTCCCCTGTTCAGCATTCACACCTGTGGCTCATCAACAAATCAAGGACAGTACTTAAACCCCAGCTTTTCATTCATTCATTGCCAGATCGTATTTGTATACTCTGTCTCTACTCACTCTGTTACCTGCTTGTTGGATTACCTTGCCTGTTAACGATCTCCTGCCTGCCTGACTACCCCGCCTGTTGCCGATCTCCTGCCTGTCTGACTACCACGCCTGTTGCCGATCTCCTGCCTGTCTGACTACCACGTCTGTTGCTGATTCCCTGCCTGTCTACCAGTCCCACCCGGTTTACTGTTCATTCCTCTGTGATTATCCTCGAGTAAACCTTTTACTTTACCTACGTCTCTGTGGTCTGTCGTCTGCTCTTGGGTCCTATACCAACACGATCGTAACAAGGGATATCCAAAATGGAGGCCATATTGGAAAATGGGGGCCTACGAAACATAATGGACAAAGCCTGGGATGGTACCATGTTAGACACTTACAGAGTACCTGGGGTGCACTCAGAAGCAAGTGCCCAACCCGTGTCAACTCAAAATGCCTGAAAGGACATGCCATGGGCGACACCAAGAATCCTGCATCCTACCTACAGAGCCAGGTCGTGAGGTGGCATATGGAAACAGAGAAGGATCCAGAGACAGATACAGTTCTCTCAGTTCTGTTCAGAGCCGCCATAATAGACACACTGCCTAGTGCAATCAAAAGCAAGCTAGAGGATGTAGTGGGGTTGACATCATCCAAAACTCACAAAGAGTTTAGTGATCACCTGGTTCATGCAGTGGACAGATACCATCAGATACCATCATGGACAAAAGATGCAAGAACAGAGCAAAGAGGTACTGAGAAAGCTGACTCAGCTTCAGCTGTAGGAACTGACAAAAAGAAGCAAGCAGATGTCGCAGAGCCAGAAACCAGGGCACCAGCAGGCCTCCTTGGGGGTCTGTTGGCACAACAGCCTCAGAACCAAAGGTCACCCACCACACCTGTTGTTAATGTTTACACTCAAAATAGTGGGCAAAATCCAAACAATGGATATAGGCAGAATACAGAATACAGAATCAAGGACCACAAGGTCAACCCAGATATGGCCAAAGACAGGGACCGTCCAACCAGGTCAGAGGGCCCATGATATGCTGGGGATGCAATCAGGAAGGTCACCAAAAAAGAGATTGTCTAACAAACCCTTATCCTTCAGGTCAGCAACAGGGACCGAGAGGACAGGGAAATAATTACCAGAGGTCATCAGGACCCTGGATGGGTCAATGATACTAGGAGTGCCCAGAGAATCCAACAGCGGAGGGTCAGCATGTGGCAATCACAAAACAGGCTGATGAGGAACCTATGCTGCAGGTTCTAATCAACGATAGAGGCACACCAATGATGGCGGACACTGGAGCCACTTACACATGTAAGTCCAAATTATGCCTCTCACCTCCCTATAGCACAGGGGTCCTCAATTACAAATCTGAAAGGTCCGCAAAGAGCATTTTCAATAAGACAAAGGTCCAGAGAAGACTCCCAGAGTTGACAGCGGGGGGGGGGGTCTGTTCGCAATTTACTTTTCGTTGCAGTCTTTGCAGAAAGCCCAGCTTGCAGTGCAGATTCACAACTATAGATTCAATTGTGTAGATAAACCACACACACACATGACGGTACGCTGAATGTGATCGAACCAGGGCAGAGTACACGTCCTATTACAGACAGTGGAGCAGTCGGACATGCGGAGCGCTGCTTGCTGTGGAGGAAGCGGAGATTTACTTTTACATTTACGTTCTGAGAATTTTGACGCGTTGCGTCGCGGCGATGTCTCGCAGATAATACATGAAAAGTATAATTTGCTCAGAGTCCGGAGACAGTTGTGGTTCGGTCTGGATCCGGACCGGAGTCCGGGGTTTGAGGACCCCTGCTATAGCAGGACAATTTGCCAAAACTGTAGGATTCTCGGGACAACACCTATGACAGCTCCAGTAACGCTAAAGCTACACGGACGTGTAGTTACGATACCTATTTTGGTATCAGACACAACACCGGTCAATTTGTTGGGAAGAGATGCCTTATGCAAATTAGGAATGCAAATATTATGCACCCCACATAGGCATATTAATAGAACACACAGGAATAGCACCTCAAATGTTAAATACAAAATCAGAAGCAGCAAACGTTTGGATAGGGGAAATTCAAGATCAGGTCAACAAAACAATGGAAAAATGGGGAAGGTATATTAAAGCCCAACCCCCTCAAGCTAGGGAATCAAGAATAGGCTATCACTATACTCTGATTTATGACCCAAAACAGGGCCCAGAATTAGAAGCAGAATGGCAAAAGACAGCTGCAGGAAAAAGAGCGTCAATCAGTTCACAATATGTACTGATAGGACCGCAAGGCGCAGCATTGGAAGCACAGGATGTGGATCAGTCAACAGCAATAAAAGACTGGTCCAAAGCCACTGATAAAGCACCACACATCACCTTACTGATAAACAAAGGTTTTGAAGCAAAACAACTAGGTGAAATGATGCTACGGGAAAAGCAGATAGCATGGTCAAAAACAGATAACCTATTGATTCTTCAGTCAAACTGTAAACAGTATCTAAAAATTCTCTACTACACCTATATGACAGGAACACTTTAGGAAGTAGAGGTAGTACAGAATGAGCAGAAGCAGATGACCACTGGGCCACCAACCAGGCACCAAAAAATGGAAGCAGAGATGCTAGCAAGGATACCAGTGCAGGTATGGTCACGGATGTAGGATTAGTACTTTCTGCAAATCCAGTACAGATTCAAGTCAGACCAAATGCTAAATGACCATGGCGAAAACAGTACTACATGAAACCAGAAGCAGAGGCAGGAATAGATCCAACAATTGAAGGACTAATTACAGCAGGGTGATAATTAGTCCTGGTAGAAACAAAAAGTGAACACTCCTTTGCTTCCAGTACTAAAGGCTGACAAACAAAAATTATGATTGGTACATGATCTAAGGGCTGTAAATTAAGTAGTTGAAGAATTACAGGCTGAAGTTCCAAATCCACATACACTGCTGACCAATGTTCCTCCTGATACAAAGTATTTCACAGTAATTGATTTATGTGGAGCATTCTTTAGTGTGCCGCTGGAAGGAGAAAGTAGGCATCTGTTTCACAACCACAATATATACATAATCACAATCACATCACAATATACATATACAAGAATGCCACAAGGGTTCAAACACTCACCTCATGTGTTTAATCAGGTATTAAAGAATGACCTGGAAGAATTGGAACTACATGGAACATTAATACAATATGTAGATGACCTCCTGATATGTTCCCCAACGTTGGAACAATGCCATGAGGTCTCCATGGCAGTATTATCCAAATTGGCCACAGGAGGACACAAGGTGTCACAGAAGAAGCTACAATACTGCCAGACAAAAGTGGAGTACTTAGGAAGGCTGGTGACGCACCAGACCAAAACAATAGCTCCTAACCTGCTGGAAGGGATTAGGAAATCACCACAACCACAGACAGTGCGACAAATTTTTTGTGACATTTTTGGGAATGACAGGGTTTAGTTCAGATTGGATAGAGGACTATGCTCTAAAAACAGCACCCCAAAGAGAAATTATGAAGGCGGCAGGGACCACAACCCTACAAGCCCTGCTAACATGGAATACAGATGCAACAGTTGCTTTTGAAGGTATCAAACAGGAAATTCAGGGAGCCAGTGCATAAGCAACCCCAGACTATACAAAACCATTCCTGCTTTATGGAGCAAATAGAAGTCAGGGTTATGCATCAGCAGTTCTCATGCAAGAATCATGTAGTGGACGACGTAAACAACCCATAGCATATTATAGTACAAAGCTAGATGCGGTAGCACGAGGTTACCCACCATGTTACCAAGGACTAGCAGCAGTACAACATGCGTATGACGCCATAACAATGGGATATCCAGTGACTATTCTGACACATCATAAAGTTGCTGAACTAATTGAGCAAGGGAAGTTTGTATTAAAAAACTCAAGACTGTTAGAACATTTGGCATTGCTAACATTTCCAGATGTTACTATGTCCCATATATGTCCCACGGTAAATCCAGCTGAAAGGGTTCCACATGATTTTGAAGGAACACCCCACAACTGTGTAGCAGACTCCTTAACTTACACTAAACTAAGACCAGATCTAATGTCAACCCCAATAAATGGGGCAGATGATGAATGGTTTGTGGATGGATCTTGCTTTAAAGATCACTTGGGAAATCATGCAGGGTTTGCAGTAGTTAGGCAAAATGCAGCACAATTGGCTGAGTTGAAAGCCCTCATAGAAGCCTATCAGGAAGGGGCAGGAACAGTGAACATCTACATGGATTCTGCTTATGCATATGGTGTGTGTCACTTGTTTGGAGCAGTATGGAAGATGAGGGGATTTCAGAAAACAGATGGATCCCCCATCCAACACTGTGATCAGATTGTTTAATTAATGACAGCATTACTATTACCAAAACAAGTGGCAGTAATCAAATGTCAGACGCACAAAAAAGGAAACGACTATGTTATAAAAGGTAACAATGCTGCAGATGAGGCAGCCTTAAATAGTAGCCGAGCTGTACAAGCAGTGATAATCATACCTGAGGCTGCACCTAATGAAGAAGATATCATTAGAATGCAGGAAAAAGCTGGAGTCTATGAACATAACATGTGGACAAGGAGAGGTGCGGTGCGCACCTCCATGGGACTGTAGAGAACCCATGATGGCTTAATGTTAGCACCCTCAGTCCTCTTAGGTTTGTGCATTACTAATGCAGATGGTTTTGACCATTGCACAAGGGGGGAAGTAGTGAGAAATATCTGAAAACAAGGTTTTTGGTCACCATATTTGCAGACCATGGTGGACAATCGGTTAAATGAGTGTGACATATGTGCAAATTCAGAAAAACAATAACTACTCCATTGGGAAAGACGACACACACTGGTATGTGACAGTAGAGTTAAAAATCAGTGAGGACCTGACCATAATTATACATTAGAAATAGGAAGGGCCCAGAAGGAATCTCGGAAGAAAGAATAGACCTTAAACTAAAAACAGATACTATATTAATTTCTGAGAATAACATTGACAAAACTGAAAGTGAAATAATCACCTCAACGGACTTTAATCATTTATAGTGTTGTGGATAACAACACTTAAAAACGTTATCAAAAAATAGGAGAGTTCGAGAAGCCGAAGTATCAAAGTTAAAGACTTTTATTATCACTTGAAATAAGCAATACAAAAGCCTGAGCTAGTTTACAAAGAAGCTGCCCAGCTAGACTCAGGATACACCTTTTATGCTCATCTCTGTGGATTACTCCCTCATGCTCTAAACCAATCCTATGCATTGTATGTTCTAAACCAATCATATGCATTGTATGCTCTAAACCAATCATATCCAAGGGCCGACACCCCACTATTTATCTACCAATATGTGGTACCCAAGATCCATCAATCACCAATTATCTACCAATAAGTGATGGCTGTGGATGACCTTTGGCCTTTGTACATTTGTTGAAACTTGGTTGATCCATCTTTTTGCTTTACCATATGGCTGTGGATAACCTTTGGCCATTCCTTTCCAATGTTTCTAGCATACGGGTGTCACAGGATGTCCAATGTTATACAAAGACTCTGTGTTTTTCCACACTTTATTTCATTCATATAGCATATATGGCAAGATAATGATTATATTTATTTTATTTGTTATAGTAAAATTCTCCCATAGTAGTAGATGAGGACAGGTTGTATGGACAAGCAAAAGAAAATAATTGGTATAAGTGGACAGACTACACAGCTAAAAACCATAAAATAGATAACTGTTATATGCATGGTGTCCCCACTGAGTAAATTACGGGTGGTACCTAATCCGCACTCTTATGAACAGTGTGGAAAATTCAAAATTCAAACACGCAGAGACAGACCCAGAAATAGGAGGTGTTTGCGTCTTCTTTGGAGAACAGTGCTGCACCTTCATCCCAAATAACACCTCCCCAGAAGGTACATTCTCAGAAGCAATGAACAGGTTGAAAAATCAGAGACAGGAAGTGCGTGACAATGCAGGAATGTGGGATTGTTTAGAAAACACCTTTGGAAAATGGGTTCTAGTCTCCCCCATACCCCCTTGAGACCCCTGTCCTCGAAGGACAGTAACCGATCCTATTATAGGTCGGAGGTAGACACACTCCATGGACGAAAAGAAAGTGCGAGTCGGACATTGTGTCTGCTCTGGTGTCGCAGTCGATCGGAAATGGTCTAAGCGGCATGCCACAGTGAGGGCCCACGGATGGCTTTAGTTCCAGACGACCGGGTGCCTCACACCTGCATGCCCAAAGAGTGCTCCTGCCTGTTGGTAGTTGTGCAAACGAAGCGAGTAGTCGAGTAGCCCCGTCTACCCCAGTGGTCCTCCGAGAGTGGGCCGTGGTTCTGGAGAGGTTCACGCAATGTAACCCCAAAATCCTTCGATATTCTCCTGACAGCCACGGTCTGCTTGTACGATTGTGTTTCTCAAACCCCGGTACCAACGGTTCAGTGAGCGTGCTCCTAACCGCCCCCCCCGAGTGTTGTGCTAAGCCCTCTACGGTAGAGAACCCCAGCCTGTCTGAGGGTGACTTCCGAAGTGGGCGAAGCCGCCTCGCACGACACAGCGCGGACCGCACAGTTCCCCGACCTGGCTTCGGTGGCAGCGGCGAGTGCTTGGCTAGTGCGGTCTGATTCCCCTCAAAAGGAGTCTATGGCCATCCTGGTTGATCCTGCCAGTAGCATATGCTTGTCTCAAAGTTTAAGCCATGCATGTATAAGTCCACACGGCTGGAAAAGTGAAACTGCGAATGGCTCATTAAATCAGTTATGGTTCCTTTGATCGCTCACCCTCTACTTGGATAACTGTGGCAATTCTAGAGCTAATACATGCAAACGAGCGCTGACCTTCGGGGATGCGTGCATTTATCAGACCTAAAACCCGCGCGGGGTGCTGCCGCGTGGTGGCCCCCGGCCTGTTTGGTGACTCTAGATAACCTTGGGCCGATCGCTCGCCCTCGCGGCGGCGACGTCTCATTCGAATGTCTGCCCTATCAACTTTCGATGGTACTCTATGTGCCTACCATGGTGACCACGGGT
>OOFB01002738.1:1671-17069 GCA_900323305.1 Trachyrincus murrayi
GGGGGGGGGGGGGGGGGGGGGGGGGGGCTAATGGCAACTTCTTCCCGCCCTGGATGAGAACAACATTTGCATCTCGGGTCGACCAAAACAAATATAGTTAACTATTAGTCTATATCCAAAAACGTGACGCAAAGTTTACATGCGTGTGGCACACAAATAGGACATTAACACTGCAACTGTACAGTACAGTGCAAAACATAACAATGGGGGGCTGCGCTTGGCCATGCACGTGTAGACGGGGTCCGGTTAGTGCGAAGAACGGGACGCCTGGTCAGAAATAAACGACAAGTTACCTGAACTGGGACCATTGGATCTGCATCTTCTGGTTGCCAGACCTCGACCACGCTGGTCGACGTTTGTCTTAGAGCTGGGAAGTAAACACAAACATACGTGTGGTGGTGTAGAGATACATTATTATAGGAGAGCAGGGTGACTCAAACACACAGGAGTACAAAGTACAAACTGTATTCTAGTTGTTACATGTCAACGACTTCAAGTACCCGTCTACTTGAGCCCACGGTTGACCAATATTACCGGATAAGATATAGGCCGAATTGCCAGCAAAGAAAATACGATTTGGCGTATTTGGACAAAGGCAGATTTTTTTTTGTAGCTCGCTGATTAGCACTGGATTTAACATTAGCTCGCTTGCTAACCCCAATATATAACGCAACAGCATAGCAACGAATCCACCGCGATCGGAGAGCGCTGCTTACTCGGTGTACGTTCATCTAATGTCATCGTTGTGTATTGTGCTCGGAGACATGGTGAAATATTCGGCTGGCGATCTTCTCTCACCAGCCCGAAGACCGTTTATCAACACTGCTCCGAAACAGGGCTAACTCGGGCTAGCTATCCGACATTACAGTATGGGATGAAACGCTTTTTTTTTTTTTACACATCCGTAAGTGTATATATATATATACACACACATACACACACCGTAACACAAATAATACATTGAAGCTGAGAGCAACCTCCGCTTTCCACGCCAAAGGAGTGGAAGTCATGTTCGGCACAAGCTAGCAAACATTTTCCCATTACGCCTCGCCGTTCGCTGTCAAGGGAAACCTGGCCGCCGTTCAGCCGACACTCCCGCACCCCGAGCCACACGTACATACCTGGCAGCTGAGCCCCTCCGTGCTGTAAGCAGGGTAAAAGTAGCTGTAGTAATCTCAGCAGTATATTAATCCACGTTGTCCTGCTGCTACAGTGGCTGCCTGGTCGTAACCCCGCCATGCTGCCCCTTTCGCTAGCAGCCAGCAGCGTTGTGTCGGTGAGGCTCGCCTTTCTCTCTCAGCCCAGACTCACACAGTCTCCCTCTGCTCGGTCCTCCCTCCCTGCTGCTGCTGCTGCTGCTGCTGCTGCTGCTGCTGCTGCTGCTTGGCACGATAGATGCACTACATCTACTACACACTAGTGCTTGTTTTTGTTGTAGAAGTCTATCATTCAATAGGATTCCTTTTGTTAATTGCCAACTGCGTGGGCATAATTGTATACTTTTTTTGTTTGTTGTATACATACATACACAAACCTAGAACTATCGCTCATGTGCAAAGCAGTGTCTGGAGTATCTGATGCAGTGCAAATGTGCTTTTGCACTGCAACTTATAACCCAACACATTTGACAATTTAATTATATTATATAGCAAGATGCAACAAATGATTTCGGCTTTGGTCCGAGCAATACTGCCGGATCAAACGCTATCGTTACGAGACAGTAACGTTAACAAACGAACCGTATTGTGACAAACCAGGCAGGTAACGTCTAATGTCCATGGTAAACAAACCAGGCAGGTAACGTCTAATGTCCATGGTAAACACAACAACACATTACAGCCAGGTGGGCGTGTCACCTTTAAAGGTCCGGGGCTAGTCTCGCCCAATTCTGCCTGAAGGCAATTTACTATGTTGCAATGCAACTTCAAATAGGCCTATGCTAAAACATTTAACAATTTATATTAAACATGTCTGGGTGGCGATAGCACACAAAACGTACCCAGACTAAATTGGTGAACTGGATGTCTTCAATGAGCTTGGCAATGCTAAAACGCTACAACCTCTCGCATGTCTTCTTAGACATGCAAACAAACGCACATACTTCGGACCCATTAAAGTCATACTATCCTTTAAAATCGCACATTGAAAGCCAACGTAGGCCTACATGTTTGTGTAAAGAAAGATTGTAAAGAAAGATTGTGGTGTTATGAAACAGTCACTAACAGCCAAAGGTGTGCATGCATTGACTCATCGCTTGGCAAGTTTCCTTAATTTAGTTCCTGGTTGAACAATTTTATTTACCAAAACAAAATCAAGTGTATTTACAAGACCTATAAACTCTCTAATGAAGATAAGTAAATAGACACATAGTTTAAATAGCCAATTAAATGGACACTAAACAAAGTGACTACTGGTGATATAGAAGTAAACAAAACAAACACATGTAATAAAAACAACAATAGTAAACTGTAAAAGTTATGGATTCTGGATCATCAGGGTGTTTTTTTTGTGCATCTCACGTGTTTTCTTCACCCCTCATACCTACCAAGGCAGCACCATAGCTCCTTGATCCAGCACACAACACTTTTCTCAGTACAGGCTGCTTACTTATTCCACGCTAGCCCCCCGAAACTCATCCAATTCTAACAAAGTAATATAATATGGTTTAACTTAAAGTGAATATAAACATCAAGGAATAGCAACATAACTAATATAGTTGTTTTGCAGCTATTTACCATGAACTGTGTTTGAGTGGCTGTGGGTCAATCCATGTAGTCAAAGTCCTCAGGGATTCCAAAGGCTTTGTCAATGCGACTGTCGTCAAAGGAAAACTTTCTCTTTGCCCAGGACTTGATGGAAAAAATATTGTCTGAAAAAGAAAAGCTTGAATTGGAAACGGCTTGAAAAGGTACTTTGAAGCATTGACATTGCAGTTGGCATGGTCAATGTTCACCTGAAATGAAGAGAGTGAGGGACTATCGCAGACTCTCTTTAAATACATTATAAGCATGTATTTAATGTAGAACAGACCTTGAAACCACATTCTTATTTTATTCTAAAAATACATTTTGTGATTCCAGGTCTGTGGGGGTGTGTATAACCTTTGACATCAAATTATTCATTCATTACATTACAATTCATTACACTGTCAGAGTGCAGCTTTCCCGGCATCATAAATAAATTATTCTTTTCTCATATTCTGCTTCATGTAAAAAACGAAAATTAGACACCATCTTTAAAAGGTGGTTTGTAACTAGGATTTTCAACACTGATGAGTAAGCAAGCAAGAGTACAATTTGGTGTGGTTAATTTATTCATCTCTATGGCTTCCAAGTAGGTTCACGTACCTGTCCACCTGTCTACCGCTTGTTTTGCAGTGTTGTTAGACTTTCCTTGGGGGGGGGGGGAACGGACATAATTAGATTAGATTATATTGTGATTATTGCTATTTTAGTAGAGTTATAGTATAGTTTATTTTAATTTAAACTGAACAAAATGGTTGAAATGTTTGCCAAGTTGATGTCACAATACTGGTTAGGCCAGTTCAAAGACTAGAAAGATTATTGTGTTTGAACTACTGTTCAAGAATTTGAATATTTGAGATAATGAGGATAAAAAAAGAGAGATAATTCAATTATATTTTTCATTAGTTTTTAAACCAGCAGTCGTCAGTCAAATAATCGAATATTCCAAATTGGCCTAGAACACTAGCTAAATCAAAAGACCTATGATGCAGAAGTGGTATGTAGTTCAGACAACAACCTACATATTAATGTGCAATAAAGACGTATGCATCTCATGCCCCATGTTTTTTTGTTTGTTACAATGTATGATGGGCATGGTAAAAGAAAAACCTCTTTCTAATCCGCATTGACAAACTGTTGTTGAACGCCAGCCACCCTTGGACCGTTTAACGCGGTTCCTCCTGACAGAGTCAGAACCTGAAGGGACCCCGCTGTGTCATCAGGGTCTTGACCATAGAAATGCTATCGTACACCTCTAAACTGCCACTGCGTGCATACAGAGGTAATGTGATCTTCATTTTTCTCAATGTCACATTCATGAGCCTTAAAACTCTTTCCTGTGAAGATAGTATTCAGAGTGACTGATTTGCAAAACAGCACAAGCATCAAGCAGATCAGGAGTGTCTCTCTCCTCGTTGTGTCATCACACAAATGTTTCATTCCAATCCAAACCATCACTCCGCTGAGCGATAGGATTCCAACATACCTTACTATGACACATGATTAGTCACATGATGACACATCCCTTCCATGCGATTAGTTGACGTGCTTATGAATACAGAAGCAAATCCCTGATACTGACAATGTGACTCTACGGGTTCCCAATGCATCTTGCTTGTTTCGCAGTGGCATTTCATTTAGATGTCTGGCTGTGATCGAATAACCTGGGGTACATTTTATCACCAAATGTGTGACCCTCTTTGAGTCTGAACATCTCTCTCGATGACAACATGGAGATCCATCTTTTTGACACTCAGCGGAGAAAACTACCATCCCCTGTGAGACGTGAGCCTAGTTGAAAGAACATCTCCCTCTACTACAACAAGTGACACGCCCCGAAAAAACTTAGACCTCAGAGTCTATCAACTGTGCAGCGTCCATTCAGCTCGAACAGGACCTAAGCGTGGTTGCACACCCACGAAGCGTTCAAGCCAGTGTTACAGGAAATCAGATGGTTGATGTTAGAAGGCACAGAAGTAGGTTGGCCCTCGTCTGATTGGGTGTAGTGCTGGGTGTAGTGCTGGCCAATCAGTGACGCCAGTTTAGCTTGCGCGTTACCATCACTAAAATCCAAGTTATAGGCAAAGTTGACGATACCGGAAAGTGCAGACGTTTTTACGCTTTTGTTGTGGGAAATCAGAGTTCGATGGTGCGATGGTTAGTTTAGGTATTAGGCTAGATATGGTGAAGTTTAGGTATTAGGTTAGAGGTGGTTACATTTAGGTGTTAGGTTAGAGGTGGTTACACTTAGGTGTTACGTTAGAGGTGGTTACATTTAGGTGTTACGTTAGAGGTGGTTAGTTTAGGCATTAGGTTAGAGATAGTTATGGTTAGAGGTGGTTAAGTTTAGGTGTTAGGTTAGAGATGGTTAGTTTAGGTATTAGGTTAGAGGTGGTTATGGTTAGGTATTAGGTTAGAGGTGGTTAAGGTTAGAGGTGGTTAAGTTTAGGTGTTAGGTTAGATTAGATAGTTATGTGTTAGGTTAGAGATGGTTAGTTTAGGTATTAGGTTAGAGGTGGTTAAGTTTAGGTGTTAGGTTAGAGATGGTTAGTTTAGGTATTAGGTTAGAGATAGTTATGGTTAGGTATTAGGTTAGAGGTGGTTAAGTTTAGGTATTAGGTTAGAGATAGTTATGGTTAGAGGTGGTTAAGTTTAGGTGTTAGGTTAGAGGTGTTAGTTTAGGATTAGGTTAGGTATTAGGTTAGAGGTGGTTAAGTTTAGGTGTTAGGTTAGAGATGGTTAGTTTAGGTATTAGGTTAGAGGTGGTTAAGTTTAGGTGTTAGGTTAGAGATGGTTAGTTTAGGTATTAGGTTAGAGATAGTTATGGTTAGGTATTAGGTTAGAGGTGGTTAAGGTTAGAGGTGGTTAAGTTTAGGTGTTAGGTTAGATTAGATAGTTATGGTTAGGTTAGAGGTGGTTAAGTTTAGGTGTTAGGTTAGAGATGGTTAGTTTAGGTATTAGGTTAGAGATAGTTATGGTTAGGTATTAGGTTAGAGGTGGTTAAGTTTAGGTATTAGGTTAGAGATAGTTATGGTTAGGTATTAGGTTAGAGGTGGTTAAGTTTAGGTGTTAGGTTAGAGATGGTTAGTTTAGGTGTTAAGTTAGAGATAGTTATGGTTAGGTATTAGGTTAGAGATGGTTAGTTTAGGTATTAGGTTAGAGATAGTTATGGTTAGGTATTAGGTTAGAGATGGTTAGTTTAGGTATTAGGTTAGAGATAGTTATGGTTAGGTATTAGGTTAGAGGTGGTTAAGGTTAGAGGTGGTTAAGTTTAGGTGTTAGGTTAGAGATGGTTAAGTTTAAGTGTTAAGTTAGAGATAGTTATGGTTAGGTATTAGGTTAGAGATGGTTAGTTTAGGTTAAGGTTAGAGGTGGTTAAGTTTAGGTGTTAGGTTAGATTAGATAGTTATGGTTAGGTTAGAGGTGGTTAAGTTTAGGTGTTAGGTTAGAGATGGTTAGTTTAGGTATTAGGTTAGAGATAGTTATGGTTAGGTATTAGGTTAGAGATGGTTAGTTTAGGTATTAGGTTAGAGATGGTTATGTTTAGGTGTTTTGGGGCACGCAATTCGTTATTATTTATTGATTTTAGTGGCGTGAATACTAACAATTTGGAAAATGTAGCTTTCAACCCCAGGAAGTGTGATTAGTAGGCTAAGTTAATGTTGGCCAGCACTAGCCCAATCAGACGAGGGCCATCCTACCTCCGTGCCTTCGCCCCGTGAGATCTACAATCAACCAAATGACATGGGCGACCTAGCGGGAGGGGGCCACCGTGAGACCTCTCTCTTCACATTCACACACACAGAGTCCTGCCATACCACCACAGTGGGGTGGACATGCCAGTGAAGGGGCGTGTAAAAATAAACAGCTCATAAATCCGACGAGGCCGGTGACCTTTATGTAGGTTAGAGTTGTTAATCCCAAACCGTTTTAGTCGTGGTACTTGGAGATGTTGTGGTAAAGACGAAGTCAATGAAGTCAAAGTATTTTGAATGGCGATGGAGGTGGCGTGTTTTGAAACAGGCCCGATACAACAGGCATCCCAGCATACAATACTATATAAAGCCTATATGAACATGCCTATATGAAAAAGTACCATTCGTTAAAGTGACAAACAAAACCAGGGGACTTATGTATATACTCACTCATTTCCTCAATCACTTCCGGGTCACATTCCCGGTACTTCTCTAACTCAGCTTGTAGCTGGGCCCGCTCTTCTCCAAGGACCTGCAACTCCTTCAGTAGAGATTCCCGTTCATTCTGCGCACACACACACACACACACACACACACACACACACACACACACACACACACACACACACACACACACACACACACACACACACACACACACACACACACACACACACACACACACACACACACACACACACACACACACACACACACACACACACTCTCACAATGAATTTCAAAATGTCGGTGTAGTAATTGAGAGGTTTGATTGCCCTTACCGTGTCCTGGCGTCCTACTTTGGCCTTGTCCACAGCCTGCTGCACTAATGCTGTGCGTTGCTTTGCTTCACCATGCTGAAGTGTAAACCAGAGTTTTACTCATTTAGCAGACACTTCCATTCAAAGTAACTTACAGTGAATTCAGGAACAGGAATTAGTTAGGAGTTAGGCATCTGCTCAAGGATGCCTACAGCTCAGACATGGGGGAAATCAAACCCAGTACCGTTCAGCAGGGAGTTGAATCCACTACATAGCTACTGGCTATTTAAATGATTTCCTTTATATGGTGCAATAACAATGCCCTGTTGGATTTCCTATTAAAATGCTATGCACGAGGTATGCACCGGTAACAATTTTGGCTACCACTTTTGGTACTTTTCCAATAAGTACCAATTCATGACTTTTTTAAATATTATTGTCTTTGATGTTATCGTCTTGAGCAAGACACCTAACCCCCTACATGAAAGGACCCACCTCTGTATTCACTAGTCAGTATATCCTGACTATACAAATAATATATACGAGACTGCAACGGCACCTGTTTCTCCAAATCCTGGAGTCTGCGCTTGCGAGCGTGCAGAGCTTTGCTGGGGAAGGCCCAGTAGTAGTTGGACGTTCCCACTCTCTCAGAGTCCACCATGTTGTCATCCACCAAGCTCTGCAGCACGTCCTTCACAGACATGGGCGCTGTAGGACAGTGGGGACAGAGTACGTTTCACATTAGTAGTGCACACATCCCAATTTCCATCGCTGCATTTCAATCCTGATGAAAATGCCAATACAGGTTGGTATATAGGAAAGCCTTCCTTAGCTCAATAGTATGGAAGCTTATTTTCCCAAAACATCTGATAATACACGGAAGTCTGAAACAGACATCCCACTTCATATTGGGACAATACATGAGACACTAATGGGATACAGAATTGAATATTGAATTCTGAGATGACTTGTAAAGCAAGAGGTCCTCAAATTGTGCGGTTGTAAACCTTATCCAATTGGAGACTATGGAAACAAATCAGCCTGCACACCAGGAACACAAACAAGCACTGAGCCAGATTGTTTTAGATGGATGATGCAGACGTGACTGAGCCAATGGGAGAACGTGCAGTTTTACTTTCTTGACCAGGTGCTTTCTCAAACGCTTGTTCTGGTTTGCACTCCATGGCATGCGGACCATGCACCTTTACCTGCGCATATGGTGCAACAGAAGGTTACGTCACATCGGACTCTACCATTTCTACTGTGGCCAAAACACACTTCTTAAATATCCGAAGCAGCAACTAGTCCGCCATGCGTCCTTACGTACTCTCTATGCTCTATACGTGACCACTTTACACTTAAACAAGACAGCTGCGCTGCAAAGCAAAAGCAAGGACTTGCATACATCCGACCGGCGACAACTGGTGAAATGTAATAGTGAATGCAACAGCAACGTATGGACAACTGAAACTGCCTTCGCCCATAGTTACCACCATTATATACACTATATCAATTTTCTTTTTTCTAGTTGACTCACTCTCCAAAAGGCCACTATTCCATAGGAGGTAACAACATGCCCAGGTACTCAGGGAGTCGAAAACATGTGCCTTTAATCAAATGTCTGGGTTCCCTACATTTCTGCAATGTTAAGCGCTGTGTGTGTGTGTGTGTGTGTGTGTGTGTGTGTGTGTGTGTGTGTGTGTGTGTCTTGCATTTGAGCATTTCACCTGTCACACTACCCACATTGATCTGTACTCACTTATGCCTTTGGTCTTGGGAGCAATTTTTTCAATGTCCTTCAGCTGAAAGACATCTTTCTGGAAAGCGAGTAAGAGCACGGGATAAATTGAATGCTCTCATAGCAGTACTTTTTATTGTAATAATAATCAAAACATAATTCATATTATACAATTATATTTGCAGTAATTAACCAGTAAAAGTGATCGCCAGTCTATTTTCCACATTATGGACGAACTAGGAGAAGCTACTTACGGTTTCGAAAAAAATCTCCATCATGCGACTTCTCTTCTCTTCCAAACTTAGCCCTTTCTTTTTTGACTGTAAAGTGAAATGTACACTGTTAGTACAAATTGTAGCCGACTTTCTGGAGGACTAATAATAACACTTTAATAATCATACTTATCAGAGGCACACTGGATGTGCTAATATTGACTGGGAAACTTGCAGTCAACATTAGCACTGCATCGCCTACTACTATTTCTACTTATCGGAGATGAGATCACAACGGGATATGCAGTACTTCACTTACCATTCTGATGTTAAATAAGATACTGTGTCCACATTCAAAATTGTATGGAAATCATAAATGATACCGGAGAGGTGTCGGAGGCAAGAAAGTGTGAGTGTACAGACAGCCACCGTATTTCCCGCGGTAGTCTGTCAGTGGTCGACGCACTTCCGGTTCCGGCAGTAAGAGGGAGGGACCACATTTAAAAGGCTGCGCCCAGGCTCATGGTTGTAGTGGTGGAGGTTAGCTTGACTTAATAATGATTGTGTGTGGCAGGTGTGGTTATATATTGGGGTGACATTACAAATGTCAAATTGTATACATATGTTGAGTTCAATTGGAAGGCTTTGACCCTTTCCAACATACCAGGTGTTTCAGTGATCTGTGCGAAATCCCTAGTCACGTCACCATTCTCCCCATTGCATTGACTTTTATTTGTACATATATATATTTTTACATTTCTAACAATAAGTGTGGTGCTTGTTTCTATGTCTCCAATTACTGTAGGTGATACTGGGCCTGCGTCATTTTATATTACACACGAGCAGAGACAGCGCACTACATAATGGAGTTATAGCTCCATCTTGTGGTATTTTTCTTTTTTGCCAATGTTAAAATGGCATGCAACAAACTCTCGCCTCTAATTGTAAAGCGTTTCTTTTCCATGAATAATAGGAGCGTGTAGCTTTGGTTAAATTGTAGCACGATTTATTAACATATTCACTACATTCACTTATATACACTTTATGTATACTTTCACAGGGTTTTTACAATGAGCCAGGGTATTTCCATAGGGTAGACATATTTCCAATTGAAAGGAGAAGCTTACATTTGAGAAGCTTACTAGACTTTAAAGCCCCCCCTGATAGACTAATAGGCCTAATCAAGAAAAATATCTAATTATGTGAATGTTGAAAGGCCCTCCGGTCGTAATAGGTCTACCCTGACCGTGGAGGCGTTTCCTCCTGCTAACTGTGATAAAGATCGCCGGGAAGCTGAGGAATTGTTGGGACGGTTTATGTTTCGGTTCTATAGGATATACCTCCCCAAAAAATACAAATAAATCGTATTATTTTCGCACATAGAGCATGCATTTGTTTTTCCACAATATCTATGTTGCATATATATTGGAGACACACCCCCTCTGTGTCCAATATGTGGAAATAACTTCACACATGCTCCTTTCCGCTCAGTGCAGGATGCAGATAACCCCTCAAAGAATTCACTTTCTGGGTTGCGGGAAACCACAGTACTTCCACCACATTCCCCTTTCACCTCACTATTAGATCGCGACTGGTTTAGCTCTTTCAGACGGTGGCCGCAGACTCCTATGAATTATTAATCTAATAAAATGGATGTATTGGTTCTTCATCTAAGTTTCTATCTCGTCGTATGCATGTTGCACATGCTGCATGGGCGCGGGGAAGGGTGTGGTGGTAAGTAGGCCCAGTGAGCTAGACCATTTTGAATACCTTTAGGCCTATATAGGTTGTTCCTTTCATTCGGCATACGTCGACATTATTTACATTTTAATGATCTACATTACACATGTGACATGTAGAATAGAATAGTATAAATTAATGTATAGACAATAGGCTACAGAATTGAAATGTAAACAATTCTGGTCTTGACGAATAACACGTGTCCTTTACTTCTCTCTCGTTTTCTCTCTTTACAGTAAGTAGGCCTATACTTTTACCATTCCACTGCAAGCTGCTCTTGATGGGATCTCTCCTAAGTAAGGCTGGATACCACACTATGATAGTGTTATAGTGATAAGACAGAACAACATGCGCTTGGCCTTTAGTTAAATGCATTGAAAGATGCCTTTCTGATGTAGTTTTTTGGAAATGCGTGCCAATTATTTCTCATGATTTGTAGTCGATGGTTTTGAACCGTTTATAACCTAAGAAGTGGCTCACGTTAAAGGGCCCCTACCCAGTGGACTGTACCAACCGGCAGGCTTATCTATCCATCATACATCTGGTGGACACTCCCACTTGGGATGTCACTATGTCAATGACAATTTTAGTCTCATGACAATTTTTAAACGGCTTGTAATGGCTAATCACACTTACACCTGGTGGTAAAATAGGGGGGCCCTTTAAAGGTACTACTTCTGATGTGTAAGAATCAGAAAGTCCTTCTCATTACTGACCCCTTTGGCCAGTAAGTGAACTGCAGCGTGCTGAAGCTCGCGCATTCGGTGGGTTGAGACAGTAACAATCATAAACTGATGTTAGTTATAATCAGACATAAGCGTTAGTTATGAACAGACAATGGTGAGTGGATATAATGCACATGAAATGTACAAATGAAAAAGTTGTGAAAGAACAGACATTTTTATCCGCGCTTAGACGTCACTTAAGTTAAATTACAACCTGTTCATGCAATTTAAAGTGATTTATGCATGTAAAAAACCTACACGTAGTCCCTTTAAAGGACATGTTGAACTGTGTGTGTGTTTGCAGAACCTCCGGACAACGTATCCATCAGCTTTGTAAACCACACAGGGCCACTGCTTGAAGGACATCAGTACATTCTCCAGTGCCACGTCCAGGACGTTGCTCCTGTTCAGAACCTCACCGTGACCTTCTACAGAGGAGACGCCATGCTGGGCTGGGTACAGTCCAGCAGGAACTCTACGGAGACGCCGGTGACAGAGACGTTCACCGTCAGCATCAACTCCAGCAGAGAGGATGATGGGGCCCAGTACTGGTGTGAGGCCAAGCTGGATCTGGGAGCACAAGGACCACAGCCACCTCCTGTGATGAGATCAGAACTACTCAAAACTACTGTGTACTGTGAGTCTGCTTCAAATATTAGCACAAATATACATGGTAATGGCTGGTTTGTCTGTTTCAAAACTATAAATTCATTAAGTCTGCAATTTTAATGTAAGCACATGAAACGCCTGAGAATCTGTGTGTTTATCTTCAAATGTTTTGCTTTTTGAAATTCCACCTTTTCTCTCATCTTAGTTAAACCTGAGATGGGGGTTGCATCTCGGCCAGATCTTATCGACATTACAGATGGGGAAACTCTACAGTTGAATTGCACGGCTTACTCCAACCCCAGTCCAGTGTACAGTTGGATCGGTCCAGACAACACCACCCTCAGCAACGGCAGTGTTCTCACCGTTCACTGGGCCGGTTTCGAACACGAAGGCCAGTATGTTTGTGTCGCCAGCAACAACCAGGGAAGCACAACTATGAAGTTCTACGTGGACGTCAGTGGTGAGTTTCACCAATATGTTTAGGGTCTTATGATGATGGAAATGAATAACCCCTTGAAATATGCATTGATAATAAATTAAAAAAAGCGATCCGTTAAGCGGACTACGTCTAGCATTTTTACGTGCATAAATCGCATTAAATATACGAACAGGTTGTAATTTAACTTAAAAAAGGACACCTTCCCCGACTCTCTCCATTGTATAGAACTAATCTGGGATCCAGCAGTCCTATTATAGCAGAACTTCTGGGGGAGCCTCCAGCAACATGATTGGTCGAAACAATTATGAAGCGAAAGAAAGTGAAACGCCCCCTTCACCCAGATTTGAGCTTGTCTGCCATCAGACTTTAGATATGAATCTAAAGTCTGATTTGAGCCTGTGGGCTGATTTCTATTGTATTTCAACCGGACTGGTTTTGCCGGGAAAAGCGTGGATAATGGCAAAAATGTCTGTTCTTTTATAACTTTTTAATTTGTATGTTTATTTATGATTATAACTAACATTAGTTAATGATTGTTATTGTCTCAATCCACGGAGCTCGCACATATCGCACTCCAATGCTCTGAATGCACAAGCTCGAGCAGGCTGCAGTTCACAAACCGGCCAAAGGGGCCAGTAATGAGAAGGCATTTCTGATTCTTCACTTAGCGTCCTTTCTTTCTTTCTTTCTGTCTGTCTGTCTGTCTTTCTTTCCGTCTCTTTCTTTCTTTCTTTCTGTCTTTCTTTCTGCAGTTGACTTCTTGCCCATCATGGCGGGCCTGGTGGCGCTGGGCCTGGTCATCGCCGCCATCATCGGTGGGTTTGTCTACACCTCCCACTACAGACACACCAGGATGGGAGACTACAGACTGAAGGATGTGTTCCACATGCACAGGGGCAATGGATAGGCTATAATGGCATTAGATAAGCCAGTTGGAAGCCATGGTGTTCGGCATGGAACATAGCAACCAAACCATAGCAACAATAAAATAAAACATTGAGGCACGCCTAAGGTCGAAATAACTGATGCCATTCCTGGAATTAAATGAAGAATGTACCGTTGATCCTCATCTTCCTTGGTATCCAGGACAGAAATCAGGGAAAACATTGGGGAAAACCCCTTTGCTGTTTTTTTTAAGTGGAATTCATAGGGATGGGTTATTGTGATGAACACTGTGTTTATATTGGCTGTTCTTTTTTAGGCCTACACGATTTTTGCATGATTAGTGTTACTGTTTTTGGAGAATAACATTGCCCTCCTGCAGGCCAACTGTATATATCCATTTTTATTAAACACTTTTGAGATTCAATTATTTTCTGTCTCAATTTTGCAATGGAGGTCTGCATAACAGCTTATTACAATGTACAAAAGTACAAAAAAGACAAGTCATTTTACTTTTTATTTTATATTCTATATTTTGTATTTTATATTATTAACCATGATGAAGAGGTGTATAAAGTGTTTAAGCAGGCCTAGGCTACAGCGGCCTTAACGTTGATTTATTACTTAATTTTTTATATTATTTTTATTATTACGATTTATTGTATCATTCTTTTATTTACATTTTACTACAGTGAACTAGAGTGGGTTGTATCGATTAGGACACAACCATGGATGTAAGAACACATGTATCATATTGTATTACAAGACGCGACTTCACTGCGTGGATCTGTCGATGACGTAAAGATATAGCGTTCTGGTTTGTTCGTCTCAGAGACCAACCTGTGGCATGCTGCGTTAAATAGGCGGCTAAAAAGCCAAGAAACTACCGTGAAGACGACAAAATCAGCCATCGATTACAGCGGCTGTGATCATATCTATGTATCAGACGACGAAGATGTGACACATCCCATCGTGTCGGCACGTTCGCTTTAGAATGAGTGTTGTGTGATCAGGCAAATCATATTTGTTCTTCCCTGTTGCGTTCCTCCTCTTTTCCACAACACCTCCCATTAGTCCCTCATTTACACATCGTCATCTCGTGGTAGCCTAGCCTCACGTCACTCATCATTGTTTTCATTTGTGTCTCCTTGTTTGTTGTGTTTATGTAGCCCCCCCCCCCCCCCAGCTTACACAGTGGAGTGTTCTCTCGAGTGCTGATCCGGCTTGTTTAAGTGAAGCAGGGTCAGCCAAACACCGGTGGCCTACAGTTGTACACTGAGCTGAACTGCTGTCTTTAAGTTATATACCTGTATATGCTTAGGCTACAATTCCCTCATGCATCTATATATATATATATATGTGTGTGTGTGTGTGTGTTAGTGTGTGTGTGTGTGTGTGTGTGTGTGTGTGTGTGTGTGTGTGTGTGTGTGTGTGTGTGTGTGTGTGTGTGCGCGCCAGGCATGTGCATCAACTTAGAGGTGGATGAGGTGAGACGAGCATTATGTTGACATACGTATCTTTTTCCATTATTGTTTGTTCTGTATATATACAGTATATATGTATATGGAGAGAGAGAAGGGTATGTAAGGAAGAGAGGGGTAGAGAGGAAGAGAGTGATGGAGAGAGAGAAGGGTAGGTGAGGAAGAGGGGTAGAGGAAGAGATGGAGAGAGAAGGGTTGGTGAGGAAGAGAGGGGTAGAGAGGAAGAAATGGAGAGAGAAGGGTAGGTGAGGAAGAGAGGGGTAGAGAGGAAGAGATGGAGAGAGAAGGGTAGGTGAGGAAGAGAGGGGTAGAGAGGAAGAGATGGAGAGAGAGTGGGATATTGTTCCTATTATTTTTGCACTGGCCTGCACA
>OOFB01002741.1:1049-16702 GCA_900323305.1 Trachyrincus murrayi
CAACCCCCCCCCCCCCCCCCCCCCCCCCCCCGGACTCTGTGACATCATACTTTATGACATCACCACACAACATCAAAGCACCGCCGGACCAGATTGTCAATATTCCGTGTCTTCACAACGTTGTACGGGCCGATGTACACATCGGGATTATTTTTCTACTTGGTATTCATTTTAAAGACCTGAGTTTAAACAAAGGAGACGGAAAACAAAGACGGGACAGGACGAGGGACAGCCTTGGGACTGGTTTGAAAGACAATGAAGAGACTGGGCTGCAGCTCTCGTGCCTCCGCAGCAAGCTCACGGGACTCTTGATGTAAATGTTGGGCGTTGGGTTTGTTTTAGCAGAGAGCTTTGTATGGATGAGTGAACACTGTAGCAAGCTACGGTGTATGGTGTAAGTATTTCGGTGGTTGTTGGCAGTTTACTTGAACACAAGGCAGCAATGAGAAGTCATAGCTGGGCTTTATGTCCTGTTCACAACTTGTTTCTCGTGGTGTGTTTTCCCGGAAACCCCAGACCAAGCGTACGGCAACAAAGCGAGTCTTGGACGTGTCCAGTATGCTCACCGTTATCAGCAAGCAAGCAGTTCTGCAGAATGCAACCTAGTATTTTGCTCAAGTGATCTGTTATAGGGTTTAATATTTTCTAAATTAAGGTAGCATTTCTATATCGTTTTTAAGCCTGGATGCATTCACTTAAAAAAAACAAGTACACGTTGGTGGCTTTTATATCATCCAAAGTTATGATGATTACCATGCTACATTTTTATTATAATAGTTTCTGTATCTTAAACGGTTTTGGTACTTCTGGCAGGAAGCGGATTAAGCAGCACTGTCTTTAAAAAAAAATCCAACTTATTTGCCGTCCGATCTCCAACCAATTAGTTTGCCTCAAGACGCGTTTACAACCAAGTTGTGAACAGGACAGTAAACCTTTGACTATGGGCCCCCATGTCGAACTCTGTTGAAGCCAAAACCAGAAGCTGCTGATGGACGTTGGTAGAAACCAATGAAAACAGCTCTTGTAATTAAAAAAAGCCAAACGAAACTTGATTAGAAAAAGCAAAAGGCTTTCTCACCACTGTGATACTCACACTGTTTACTGTAGTCACGAGTACTTGAGGCCTTCCAACCCACCCAAGAGATGCCAGGGAACCCTCTGCTTACCTTTAGCTTTAGCGTGCGTGCGTGTTAATGTGGAGCACTTAATGCATAATTGAAGTTTGGTAGAGGTTTGGGTTGTGTAGTGGCCATGATGTAACTCCAAATACTAATAATAGTTGCCCTGTAGATTCAAACTTTATAATCCAAAAGTGGGTTTTTTTTCTCTCCCAAATTGACTTTGCACGGCGAAACAGGTCTCGAAGTCACATTTTAAGCATACAAACGAACACGAACAAAGCAGATTCTGCCAATGTATAAAATAACAAAACCTGATTCAGCGTTTTAGCTTCGGGTTGTTTTTACTATTTGAATTAGGAAGATGATCTGGTAGTTAGCTTCTGAGACTGAATCACCGTGATTGTTATATATATATATGCCCTTTCGCTAGCATGAGTTGAGAGACGATTTACGTATTCAGTATATCTACGGCGAGGGGATGAAGAAAATAGTAGCTTAACCAATCATTGTAAACAGACGAAAAAAACTGCTGAATCAGGTTTTGTTATTTTATACATTGGCAGAATCTGCCTTTTTGGCGTTCGTTTGTGTGCTAAAAGTGTGACTTTGAGACCTGTTTCGCCGTCAATGGGGGAGAGAAAAAAAACACTATTTTGGATTATCAAGTTTGAATCTACGGAGCAACTATTGAAGATCTCGCCAATATTTGGAGTGGCAAGGTAACTACACAACCCAAACCTCTACCAAACTTTAATGATGCTTTAATACCTTGTTAAGCTTTAAACGACAAAGGACAGCAGACGGAATCCTGGCAGATGTGTGTTCTCTCTCTCTCTCTCTCTCTCTGGGTGCCTCCGGTCGTCCCTTCAGACTAGCTATGGTCCTCTAAAGCAGCATGTCGCTTCCCCTATGTCATGTAAAAATTACTTTCAACGAGCTGGGTGACAAAAGACGTGCCGTGATTCAGTTTTATCACCGTTGCTGCGGTGGCAAATCAATAGGATAGCATTGTATACACACACTTACACACCGAAGCTTTACATGGCACGCTTTAAGACACAGGAATGCCTCGTTTAACAGCCAACATTGTTTATGCTAATGTTGACGTATTTTGTTTACAGTGTTATATTAGACTAGCAGTTGTCTTTTTATTTTATTTGTATTTTTTTAACAAGCTGAAATGTATAGAGCTAAAATGCTCCGGTGTAATGCAACCTTGGTAATCAGTTCTGTGCAGTTGCGTGAATTCATCTTTTACTAGTGCAGCTTAAAGTGCACCACTTCGACCATAGCAACATGTGTGTGTTAGCTAGCTTATGGTTGATTTCTAACACAGAAATGGAATGTTCTGCAATCAAAGCGTAAAATGTATTTTTTAATGTCCGGCATGCAACCCCTTCATTCCTTGTAAATAGTCACTCACCCTCCCTCCCCCCATCCTTAAAAAAGGAGAAAATAATAAGTTTTGTAAAATATTTTCAAGGATTTGCTGGTGTTGGAAGCTAAGGCTTATTTGTATATTAGTAGTAATGTGTAAGCCCCTGCTTAAGAGGGGTGTGATGACACAGGGACAGGAAACAGGAAGTCATTGTAATTAGATCACAGTAAAAGCGTGGATGTAACTGGAATGAGACTTCAGCTGTCCGTTTCTCTCTATCACGTTTTTTTTATACAAGATTGATTTGCCATTCAAAAACTTGAAATTATTCATGCTAATATATAAAGTGCATATATATGAGTTTATACATATATTTACGGATGTTTTCCATAAATTAATTGATAATGTATAGATGAGCAACTAGAGTCTTCTGTAAAGGCTATTTTAAATATTTTGTTAGAATAGTTACAAGAAAATTTGAGGTTGTGATTGCCCCATTTCTGTGTTCGGCAGGAATCTTAAGTTTTGTTATATTCTGTTGTTTTTAGTGTTGATGACTTATTTCTCTTCTCTGTCAAGCATATTGCTTTGTTTACAATGTAAGTGATGCTGCGTTTGGGGGAGTTTTGTGTAGATGTTTGTGTAGAAGTTTATTTTTAAACAAATTTTATTGGACCGGGATCAACAAAGAGTAAAAAAAAAAGACAGAAAATAATGAGATGTACTCAACCCCCCCCGTGTGTGTAATTGGTTCCGTAGCACAAGACCATCTTTATCACATTAGAGTAGATGACTGAGCACCGTTTCCTGGAGCTTGTTGTATCCCTGTTTGTCTGAGATCAACCAGACCAAAAGGTGTCTCTCTCTCTCTTTCTCTTTCTCTTTCTTTCGCTCTCGCTCTCTCTCTCTCTCTCTCTCTCTCTCTCTCTCTCTCTCTCTCTCTCTCTCTCTCTCTCTCTCTCTCTCTGTCAGGGGTTGCAGATTCTGTCACTTTATTATTATAAAAAAAAATTCCGCAACAATTATCCTCATTGTGCGTTGTGAATCAGTATTATATTCTGTTGTCGTTTAGATGGACAAACAGAGAAACAGTGTTTATGCTTATGTCAACCGCAACATCTAAAAGTGTGCTGCCAACCATTGTCAAATTTGGAGGGAAAAAATCATGACATACCTTTGGATCATCACCAATATGGTTTGCTTCAATAGTTAACATTTTTCATTAGCTTTTCATTTTTTTTTTTGCCACACAAATGTATTGTTTGTTGCTTGATTCTTTTGTGTGACTTTTTCTTCTTCGAGGGCCCCTGTCCTTACAGCAAGTGTAAGTAAACATTGGCCACCAACCAAAGTTCTGTGTAGTGGAGTAATCCACTCTGGGCATGGAGTTGCCATCATCTTGGGGGCGAACTGGGTTAAGATTAGGGAATGTAGGCCTATTAACTGAATACATACAATATTCTGACAATCTCATGAGAGGCACACATCTCCCCATTGTAATCTAAGACCAAAGTGGGTTCATTTAGTTAGTTTTGGTTTTTTTCATCAAATCTCTTAACTTTTCATCTTTTAAATTCCTCCGGGAGAACGCTGCCAGTTTTACTGTTTTGTAAACCTGGGGAACATGGATTGGTTGGTGAATGTTGTCACTGTTACGGCCTAACACACCCAGCCACTGCAATGCAATTATATTAGGAGATTAACTTGGACTGTGTTGACTGGACCTGTATCCTACCCAGCGGTATTAATTTGGTCTTTTGGCTTAACACATGCTTTTTGTCTCACTCTTCTTGTAGCTGTCGTACCTTATGTCTTTTAGAAAGACGTGATTTTGTTTTTGGTTTGTATGCTTTTTGTGTATTTTTACTTGTGATTGTAAATAGTTATATTTTTGTTCAAGAGAATGTGTAAACAAAGGAAAATTACTTTTATTTCTCCAAGTCTACTGAAATGAATTTGGACGATGAATAAACTGTCAAAATGAAATGCCAATGAGTCTGTATTTATGACTGCAGTCAGTGATAACAGTAAGCTAAGCAGACCTGTTGCCCCAAGTTTTCATCCTCAGCACGTATGCTAACTGTATATTACAATTATTTAAATGGGAGAATATTTAAATTAAAGCTGAATTAATTTATTTCTGACCACTAGGGGGCAGACTGCACACTCCAAATGATCAAAGGGACCTGTACAAAATCTATGCTGCTTGGACATCTTTTTACAGTTGTTTTAGCTTGAATTCACTTTATGCAACTCCGCCAACTCTATCTTCTCATAAAAAATAACATTTTGGCATCTTACATGAATTATTTTTGTGAGGGTGCAGCCTCACCCAGCCCCAGAGTCCAATCAGTCAGACTCAGACCAGGTGAGGCTGCTTAAACCAGCCACCAACAACACCTCTAAGGAACACTTCATAAGCTGTCACAAGCAATCAGCCAAGTGTGAAGTCCATCGGATGAACGGTTGTCGAGAAAATCGAAGGACAGACACAGAGACTCCTCTAATTATAGTTAGATAAAAGCTTTACCATCACACACAGTGCCAGAAAAGAGTGTGTGTGTTGAATCATTCAACACAATAGCACACTGAATTAGAATTTTGCAGTGGGTGTATACACATAAAATGTAGAATAATGCAAAGGTGCATATATTCACCTTTAATTGTTGGTTCATCTGTAAGACCTGAATCTATTTTACAGCCATTCATTTTGTAAGTCCTAATTCCTCACTATTTCAATTATACAGCAAATTCAGAATGAATCTTTGCGTACACTTTAGAGAGGCATGATTGCCTGAATTGTGTGTGTCTGTGTCCGTTTGAACCTACTTACTGGTTAAATTAGATCCATTAACATGAACATTTGGTGTAAGACCATTTGAATAAAGCATTTACTTTTCCCTGTGATGTGTAAGATAGAAGGGGAAAGAGATGCTTTGGTGGTGTGGGAGTTAAAGGCACTCTGGAGACGGTTTGCAGCCAATCAAACAGCCAATCAAAGCGCTGCCCTGCTCAGATGTAATCCAGTACCGACGCAAAGAGCCAAAGTTCAGCTCCAAATGGGATTGTGCTGGAAGTGAGTTGAGGAAGTTACACACAAAGACTATGGATCCCTGCTGGATCGTGTGTGTGTGTGTGTGTGTGTGTGTGTGTGTGTGTGTGTGTGTGTGTGTGTGTGTGTGTGTGTGGGCGTGCGCGCGTGGGTGTAAACTTTCATGAGAAGTAAGCTAGTAATCCGTCTATGTGTGTGTTTCACACTCATGTTTTGACTTTGTAAAGACTGCTGCTGTAGGAAGTGTGGCCACCTGAGGGAAGCAGAGGGTTTTACACATGTGGGGGGTTGCTTTGAACTTACTCCTGTCTAAATGAACATTTGTGAAGCAAAACAGTTTGGGAAATATTCTGTCACCTGCACCATGTCCTTGAGTCTATTGTAGTTGTTTTATGTGTGTTTTTTGTGTTATACACCCGTGTGTGTCTGTGCACTCATTTTGACTAAGAGTGAACCATACCTGCCTTCTCTATGTTGAGCTAGTTTTTTTGCAGTGTGTGTGTGTGTGTGTGTGTGTGTGTGTGTGTGTGTGTGTTCAACTTTTTATGGAGTATCCCACAAATCCTTCATGTTCTGTCTTTTTATCTATGCAACACTTTTCAAGCACAACCTTTTCTGGTCTGTTTGTCCGACCATCCATCCGACCGTTGTCTTGTCCAAATTGGAAGGACAAGGTGACTCTGGGCCTTGTGTTCTGCACAGGTCAAAGGTCAAGCGGATGATGGATGACCACCATCCAATGGCGTGGTGGCGTCCAGCGGTGTCATTAGTGCCGTGCAAAGTTCACCGCCATCGTCTTGTTCGTTGTGTTTTCATCCGAGGTCAACTGTACCTGAGGTGGCTTGAGCCATTTGTCATAAGATATGACATCATATCATAACCTCTGTACTGTAGTAGGATGTTTGCTCTTGAACAACCCTCTCCATGTTCTTTGTTAATTAGTTTATTCAACTTGGAAGGATGACACAGAAACAGATCATAATTTCACTTGAGTTACCGCTTGTTCCCCACGACAAAATATCAAACAGTATTATTCATGATCATTTCTTCTCTTTATACTTTGTAGCATTGTGCTTTGAAGTGGAGTGATTGTCTCTGTCCAACAGGCTTTTAGATAGGCACAGGGTCACCAGATCACAAGGTTGTTCATCAAATCTTGTCCGTGTGACCGGTCCTCCCCGTCCTCAGCGGTGTCCGAAGCGCCTTTACCGCCTGACAGGCTCACGAAACATCCTCCTATGGAGTTATTATTCCTCAACGCACAAGCAGCAATTCTTAACTGTAAAACGCAGTGGATGTGCTCACTTTCTTTGTGCTTGTGTAAAAAGAAGGAAAAAAAGGCTGATATATTATTGAGTTAGCCTAGTTACATACATGCTTCAGAACAGTTGTATGAACACGTGGCTCACGATCCTTGCCTTACACTGGCGCCTGCTCTTCCCTTTGCACACACTGGGGGGCAGTGGTGCACCTCGCTTCGCTCGCATCTCGCCTGCGGCAGGACGGCCTTCCTGCGTGAAACTCTCGAGGGAATCCACCGGCCTTAAACAAGATTTGTAAAAGAAAGCTATTTTAGGAAGCATATTTTCCCTCCAACATCTGTTGTCCCATTAAGGTGCAAATTGCCAACACAGTGTTTGTGCGGGAACAACTCACTCCGTAGTTTGTCAGCGATTACGATTCTATCAATTGTCTCTGTCCTTTGTGTGTGTCTCCTCCCCTCCGTCAGTTCATGTTCTTTCAGATCGGAAAAGTTTGATCGCTCGCCTCAAACTGGGACTTAATTGTTTTAACGGGTGGCGATTATTGTTTTGTGGTGTGTGCACCAGTGTGTGTTACGTGTGCGTCGTAATGTCTTTATGTGTGTGTGTGGGCTGTGAAATGAAATGCTTTATTTCTGTGCAAGTAACTTGACAAGGGCAGCCATTGGCCAGTGTAACCTCTCCTCCCTGAACAGTGAAAGTGTTAACACCTTCATCCTCATCATCGTCAGGGTCGTTAGCATCCTCGTTAAGGCATTCTCTGTATCATTACATTAACTACCACAATACATGGCTCAGAGGGCAGATCACACACGCACACACACACACACACACACACACACACACACACACACACACACACACACACACACACAGTGTATCCATTGATTTTAAACACGTAGTCCTTACTCACTCTGTGTGTGTGTGTGTGTGTGTGTGTGTGTGTGTGTGTGTGTGTGTGTGTGTGTGTCCACATACAAATACACAAGAGAAAACAAATAATGCACACACACGCACACACACACACACACACACACACACACACACACACACACACACACACACACACACACACACACACACACACAATGTCCAAAGCACTGATGAGGTACATGGTATACTACACAATAGTAATAATAAACCAAATGACCTATGAATTGAACTTAACAAAAACATGAACAGGGCTGTTGCTATATCATATCCTACATCACACACAATACAGCTGGCAACGCACCATTATTGTCTTTTATACACTATTATTTTGGTGCAGTACGTTCTTGCAAAGTACCCCTTGTTCTTTCCACTCATTAAAAACCTAAAACTGAACTGAACTCATAATAAAACAACATGTTGATGTTTGGTCATCATTTTTGCTGCCATTTTGTAAGTTTTCTTCTGTTGTGATCTGCTAATGAAGCAGAATGTCACACCTAGAGGCATGTGTCAGGGCAGGTACAGAACAAGAACATGTGGAGTTTTAGTTTTCTGTCTAAAACGAGTTACTCCCAAACATGACATCGGACATGGTTTCACCTAAGAAACTATGGAACATTTTTAATACAAAACACAATGTATTATTTTAGTGTAATAACTTAAGTCTTCAGTCAATGTGGCAAATTTGGCCTTTTCTGAACATAGAAACTGAGTTCTTTCCACTCAATAAACAGAAGGTGGCGCTGTCTGTTTAAAGGTGGTTAGGTTGCCACATCAAGTAACATAGACGATGCATGTCTTAAGGAGGTCATTATAAAAACCACACATATGAATGCAACATCTGCGCAAAGACGTATGACTTGGTTACACTTTTCAATGCTAAATAATGCAGAATGCATCTCTTGCACCTTGCGTCTAGACTTGAATGCAAGCTCTTTGGCCAGATCTGTGTTTGGATTTAAATTAAGAATGTTGCAAGCAAGGAAAAACCATGTTATTTTGTTCAAAGGGTTTTGTAAGTGTAGGGCCTGCACCAGACATGTGATGATGTTATGGAGAGTGCAGAGCAGATGACCAGGGTGAAGTTGGTTTCATATTCAACATTCATTACATATTCAACACCACCTTCAGCTCCCGTGTCGCTGGATTCATTAGGTTGTGTAAATTTGGCATGCATTATAACGGTATTATGTAGTATTTTTAAGTCTTGTGGTGGTCAGGCTCAAGCATTCACAATACGAGCACAATATGACTTGGGTAGCTGGGCATGTGTAACCAAGGCTAGAAGAGTCTCTCTCACACACACACATACACACACACACACACACACACACACACACACACACACACATAAGAACTACAGGTACATACAGAGATTCTTGTGTGGATGGACATGTTGGTGGAAGGGGTGGAGCATGTAGCAGGGGGTAAGCAGTGAGGAGAGGTTGTTGCACCCTCCAATGAGGAAGTGAAAGGGAGGGTGACAGGTGAAGGGGAGGCGACCGGCTCTCGGTGTGGAGGAAGCCATGGCCCTCACTGGCACTGAAAGATGACAGAGAGATTGACTACAGTAAAAAGAAACTGAGGAAGAAAATGAGTAGAGTACACTCAACTCTACCTCTCCTCCAAAACCATCCCCTCAGCCACCACTTTAGACCTTCTCACTCAACACCGATGGCTCCATCGTCACCTGCTCCACCCAGACCTTCTCACTCAACACCGATGGCTCCATCGTCACCTGCTCCACCCAGACCTTCTCACTCAACACCGATGGCTCCATCGTCACCCGCTCCACCCAGACCTTCTCACTCAACACCGATGGCTCCATCGTCACCCGCTCCACCCAGACCTTCTCACTCAACACCGATGGCTCCATCGTCACCCGCTCCACCCAGACCTTCTCACTCAACACCGATGGCTCCATCGTCACCCGCTCCACCCAGACCTTCTCACTCAACACCGATGGCTCCATCGTCACCCGCTCCACCCAGACCTTCTCACTCAACACCGATGGCTCCATCGTCACCCGCTCCACCCAGACCTTCTCACTCAACACCGATGGCTCCATCGTCACCCGCTCCACCCAGACCTTCTCACTCAACACCGATGGCTCCATCGTCACCCGCTCCACCCAGACCATCTCACTCAACACCGATGGCTCCATCGTCACCCGCTCCACCCAGACCTTCTCACTCAACACAGATGGCTCCATCGTCACCCCCTCCACCCAGGTCCGCAACCTTGGAATCATCCATGACCCCATCCTCTCGTTCCTACCTCACATTAATCTCAGGAACATTGCCCGCCTCCGGCCCTCCCTGTCCTTTGCCGCTGCAGAAACACTCATCCATGCCCTCATAACTTCCAGACTCCATTACTGCAACAGCATCCTCCACGGTTCACCTAACAAAATCCTCAGTAACCTCCAATACGTCCAGCACTCCGCTGCCCACATGCTCACCTCCACCCACCACCGAGATCACATCACCCCTGTCCTTCACATCCTCCACTGGCTCCGCTATACAAGTTTAATGTATTATTATTATTATTATTATTATTATTATTATTAGAGTAAAGCAAGAAAACCTCAGCATAACTAGAAAGACAGGGAAGTCGGAATAAGAAAGCAAGAGCAGATGGAAAACAAGAGAGGCCTGACCTCCACTGCCTCTGAACAGAAGAACATTTTTTGAGCCACTCGTAGCTTAACTCCTGATGACTCCCAACAGATGGATCACAGCCCCGATTCAGCCTTTATTTGCCCAGATACTGGCCAGTGTCTTGTAACTTTATTTACACACAAGATTGACAACGCAGATTTTTTTGAATTTTATTTGATTGTATTTTTATTTTTCTGTTGTAGGGAATGACGCTGTCACCTTCAAGATGGCCACAGGCTTGACTGCAAGGAGATAGAAGACGCAAACAGTAAGAATACAAAAAAATGTTTATTTACCACAAACAACGTGAGTGTAAAACATCACCCATAGCAATGACCCGTATTTACCGTCCTGTCAATACATCTACATGGTCTTTTATATATCTTGCCGATACAAAAAGGTGTATACAAAAGAAACGGTAAGGCATACAAATTGCTAGATGCTTATATAAGTAAGTGTTATGTCCACAACATTAACAATACATGCTGACTAATGTATATGTATGACTGTATAAATGTGAAAGATGTGGGTTGTAATAATAATATCATCATAAAACTACAAAACTACTTTATACTGACAGCTAGCTGCAGCTGCATGGCCATGCAGCTCTTTATTAGCTTAGAATTTGTTGTTTCAATTATGTCACAACTCCGTTTCCAAGGCCACAGTTAACAGTTAAGCACAATAAAATGTCAATAAAATGTGTAAAAAACATTTGAGGGGGAGGGACATAAATCTTCAAAACATCTCTAGGATGGAACATTACACTGTTTTCCCTATCTTAGGGGAACATTACACTGTTTTCCCTATCTTAGGGCATTCTAGAGGGCACAATGTTTTCTCTATGGTAGGGGCACCCTTGAGGGCACTTTCACAGCATTTTCCTTCTACCATAAGGGCACCTGGGGGGTGTTTGTCCCCCCCCCGCCCCATTGTGCATACTACTGCATACGCCTGCATTTGAGGAATCAGATTAATGCTATTCATATTTTGCTATTAAATGGTCATTGCCGTTAGCTGAACTAGCATGTGTATGGAGAATCTGCTAAATAAGATTGAGATTGTCATGAGTGAAAGAAAATGAAGTTGAAATGTCAGCTTCTACAACCAACGACATTTTGTCTATCTAACTTCTATCTTTTTAACAATGTCGGCAACATAGACAGTCTATTAGGGTTGCCAGGTTGGGTAGTATTTTAAGTAAATGAGCAACTGAAAACCGCATCTGGCAACAGAGTGCAACCTCCATAAACATAAACTTTTTTTTTTTATTATCATTATGATGAATTATTATTTAACATTTTAGAAAATGTGTTTTAATCACATATGCTTGGTAAACCAAGCGTAATTGTCTTGTTTGTATCTATTGTGGAATAAAAATTAAGTGTAACACTGGTAAACGGGGGGGTGGCAGGGGACAAATTTATCATTAAAAAAATGTGGAGATGTGTTCCCCCTGTCCCCCCCCCCCCCCCCCCCCCCCCCCCCCCCCCCCCCGGCCCCCCCCCCCCCCCCCCCCCCCCCCCCCCCGGGCCCAGCCTGCCAGCCAGGGGCACGGCTCAGGAACAAGGCCCAGAGAAGGGCTCTGAAGCTGGGGTAGGGGCCGGGGGGGAGGCGGGGGGTGGGTGGGCTCTCTCTCCCCCACCCCCCACCCCGGGGGGTTGGTGGAGGAACCTTAGCCTTAGCGGTTGAGGTCATGATAGATAGAAGGGAGGGTGCTGCTGGGTGCTGAGGGTGCTGCTGGGTGCTGGGGGTGCTGATGGTGCTGGGGTGCTGAGGGTGCTGGGGTGCTGAGGGTGCTGAGGGTGCTGGGTGCTGGGGTGCCGGGGTGCTGGGGGTGCTGAGGGTGCTGGGGTGCTGGGGTCCTGAGGGTGCTGAGAGTGCTGAGGTGCTGGGGTGCTGAGGTCTGCTAGAGGTTGTGTTGGTCCAACAGGGAAGAAGGACAGAGGGTTGGATGTGTGTGAGCCATGCAAGATGCTTTGGATAAAGACATTGTGAATTAGTAAATGTAGTGTGTGTACGTGTATGTGTGTGTGTGTGTGTGTGTGTGTGTGTGCAAGGTTCACCCTCCTCTGTTTGTGTGATGGGGCCAGGGGCCCCATGAGGGCCTGTCAGGGGGGCTCTGCCCGGCCACCTGGGGGCCTAGAGGTCTGGGTGCCTGGGTCCCAAAGGTCTGGGTGCCTAGAGGTCTGGGTGCCTGGGGGCCCAGAGGTCTGGGTGCCTAGAGGTCTGGGTGCCTGGGGGCCCAGAGGTCTGGGTGCCTGGGGGCCCAGAGGTCTGGGTGCCTAGAGGTCTGGGTGCCTGGGGGCCCAGAGGTCTGGGGGCCTGGGCAGGTGAGGGACTGATGCCAGCCTCCCTTCTCCCCTAACATGCTCCCATGGGCCTAGCAGCGCAGAGGGATTCAGTGTCCCGCACTCACAGGAGCGGAGCGGAGAGCATCGAGGCACAGAGCACAAGCGATAGGAATAATATATATATATATATAGAGAGAGAGAGAGATGGAGAGAAAGATAGAGATAGAGCAGTATGAAAAGAGACAGAGAGAGGGGGCGATAAAGGAAGAAAGGGTGGGAAAAAAAGAGAGACAAATTAAAATAAAGAGCGAGAGAGAGAGAGAGAGAGAGAGAGAGGCATCAGGCTGAGACGTGGTCATCTGGATGGCCTGCCACGGCAGCTCAGACCCAGTGAACTTGCGGCGACCGGGCTAAGACGGGGAATTAAGACTTCATTATTGGATGTCATTAACTCTCGTCGCTGCGATGGATAGGGTTCAGCGGTTTATTTCAGGACAGCTCTTTCACAGGGTGCTGTCAATCAGCCGCTCTAGGCTGACATTAAGGTTTGATGAGGGCATCATTATTAAAACCCTGCCGGGGGTAAATCGTTAGGCAGAGCAGCTAGCAGCAGAACATACTCCCTCCAATGACTTTTCCATCCTCACCCCTTTTCTTCATTCTCTCTCTCCTCTCTCTCTCTCTTTCTCTCTCTCTCTCTCTCTCCTCCCCTTCATTCGCTTCCTTCTACTTTCCAAACTCCTTCTACCCCTCTCATTCTCTCTCCATCTCCCTGCTTCTCTCTCTCTCTCGCTCTCCCACTCTGTCTGAAATCCTAGAGAGTTGAGGTTTGCGGCCCGGGGGCCATGTTTGTATGTATATGCTGAGCAAATGCAGGTGTGTTGCATGCCAGGGGGGGGGGCTACACTCTGCTCTGAGCCCCACCCCACCCCACCCTGAATCTCGCATGGTCTTGTCGACAGTGACTCTGGGTAATGAACTGTGGAGCAGCCTATACCTATACCTACCTTTACCTACCTACCTACACCTACCTATACCTACCTATACCTACACCTACCTACCTACACCTACCTATACCTACCTATACCTACCTACCTACCTACCTATACCTACCTTTACCTACCTACCTACACCTACCTATACCTACCTATACCTACCTACCTATACCTACCTTTACCTACCTACCTATACCTACCTACCTATACCTACCTACCTACACCTACCTATACCTACCTACCTATACCTACCTTTACCTACCTACCTACCTATACCTACCTACCTATACCTACCTATACCTACCTACCTATACCTACCTACCTACACCTACCTATACCTACCTACCTACACCTACCTATACCTACCTACCTATACCTACCTACCTATACCAACCTTTACCTACCTACCTACCTATACCTACCTACCTATACCTACCTATACCTACCTATACCTACCTACCTATATAAATAATGTTTGTGTTGAAGTTAAAATGGCTTCTCCTTTTCTCCTTGGCCTCCTTGCTTGCTATTCACGTTGTTCATTGCTATTGGCAGTAAGTGTCACCACATGTTTACTGCATACATGTCAAGAGGTGAGGAAGCAATTTTACCAGATTTGTGTCACGCGATTACATTACAGGTTCACACCCCAATGTGAACCTGTAATGTAATCGCTTTGTTGACAACAAAGTGAAGTGAAGTGTAGTGCAATCAATCACCATCTCGCTACAATGTCTTAAAGTTGGCTTCATCAAATGTTCATTTTGAACGCTCAGTTGTTTTATTTGTGAGTTTCATTCATTTCAAATTATGAAGCAATGGGAACCACACCAGAGTTAAAGTGTTTTATTGAACTTTTGCTGTCTTGCCAAGTTGTGCTGGTCCTGTATTATAGAAGTTGTGTATATATTTACAAAAAACAGTTTGGTGCTCGTCAGGCGAGGCAAACTCACTTAACTTTAATGACACTTGACAGAACATTCAGTTACAGCAGCACTGGAATAACAAGAACATTACCCCCAAAGGTCAAACCTTGGGCTCTTTATCAAGTTCAGCCTGATTTCCCTAAGCTTTTACGAGCCAATAGTGTAAATGCGAATCGTAGCACCCTCCTGCAAAATGACATCATTTCGAAGGGAGATCAAAGCACTGAAATTCTCCTTAACTAAATGAAACACAGTGTTGTTGTATGGTGGGTTGGTAATAGTTCAACCACAACACACTCTACAACCGCACCGCCAGGAAGCCACACGGCGACTAAAGAGGAGTCGATGCTCTCGTGATCCAGAGCTTTAATCCGTTGTTATTCGGTCTGTTTTCTGTTGCGTTGCAGTGCGAATCTGTCGGGGCACGTCTTCGCGAGGGGTGCTTCTTGTGTTCTTGTAGCCCAGAGCCTTTGGAGGGAGTCCCAGGTTGAAAGCCCACGTTAAGCTCATCTGATGAGGCTGTTGCTTGGCTTCAGATGCTGTTCACCGAACCCTCCCGGGGCACTCGATACCGTACCCTCGAGGGATTGCTTTTGAGCAGGTTGATATTTTCTGATGTATCCATTACAGTTGGGTTGTTGTTTTATGGATGTATGCAAATGTGTGTGTGTGTGTGTGTGTGTGTACAGAGTCAGTCAGTGAGTTTGAGCCTGTGTGTGAGTGTTTTTCTATGCCCAGTGCGTGCCTGTCTGTCTGTCTGTCTGTCTGTCTGTCTGTCTTTGTGTGTGTGTCATTCTGCATGTGAATATGTTGCTGTGTGTGTGTGTGTGTGTGTGTGTGTGTGTGTGTGTGTGTGTGTGTGTGTGTGTGTGTGTGTGTGTGTGTGTGTGTGTGTGTGTGTGTGTGTGTGCATGTGTGCGTGTGTGTGTGTGTGTGTGTGCGTGAACGTCCAGTGAACATACTGTAGAGAATAAAGCTGTGTGAGCAGCTCTCCCCGTGAATGAAAAGGATCAGCAGGAAGAGGCGTTCACT
>OOFB01002743.1:5580-29128 GCA_900323305.1 Trachyrincus murrayi
GTGGGTAATGTAGTCTAGGGAGAGAGAGAGAGAGAGAGAGAGAGAGAGCGAGAGAGAGAGAGAGAGAGAGAGAGAGAGAGAGAGAGAGAGAGAGAGAGAGAGAGAGAGAGAGAGAGAGAGAGAGAGAGAGACACAGACAGAGAGACAGACAGAGACAAAGGCCAAGCTAAATGTTAATTTATATTACTTTATGATAAGATATATGATATAAGTGCCAATTGGTCCAATAAGAACTAAATAAAAATGTAAATAAAAAAGAGTTTCATGATAAAAATCTGTAGCAAGTGCAATCTTGGATTTATTTGTTTGAAGCTCGCAAAAGTATCCTTGTGTAGGCCTCCTACCTTTTGATTGATGTCTTCAAACGTTAGAGCAATTCTTTCCAACTGTTTGATATATTCCAAGAATGGCAAGCATTCCTTTAAGACAAAGGTTCGACTGGCTCCACTTGGCCTTTTTGAAATTATAAATCAGTTCTTCTGAATTCCTCCACTATTTTATCTTTCCATGCAGGCCATTGCAACTTGCGAGTTATGATCTGCTCTTTTATTTTGGAAAAAATGTAATCAGAAACAAATAACAAACAAGAATGCACTCAGTGAAATGCCTTCATAATGAGGATGAATCTAAATATGTTTCATTGTTAATTGCATTACCTCTTAGATGTGACACTAACAAGGGTTCCACACGAGTTGCAATCCATGGCATTATCTTAAATTAAGTTCATGAAAAGATGTGTTTTCAGCACCAGGCAGGCATCACATCTGAACTACCCAACACAGCGTGGTAGTCTACTGCCCCCCTGTGGACAGACTAGTGAACGACGCTTTTCACTCACAGCTGGAAGATGGCGACCCGAGTCCTTCAGAGAGTAAGCAATGGCTTGTATCTGGCCAATAATATGGCAAATTCCGCAGGTCATTCCGTCATTTTGAGCAGGTTGGACAATTATCACTTCGCATGTGCAACATTCATTATGTTTAACATTCGTGGCGTGTCAGTCTCCTGACTTTATAAGCGTGCTTGTCGTGTCCCGCTAGCCTTGCCCTGTGCAGGGCAGCGGGCGTGAAGCTAGCCCTGCTAGCCACTGGGCTCCTGACAAGATCAAACGAAGCTTAAACTATTGCGTGTCCCTTCAGTGGTGTTTTAGAAGAAATGACACCACGTTCAACTTTGCTAAAACAAAAAGGGCACGTCAGATCATTTGAAATGCATGTTGTTGGTGTCTGGTGTTTAAGCATTGTGAATGCTCAAGGTCATATGTTGTTGGTTTCTTAGGGTTTTGCCTCTGTAAAATGAGATTAGAAACACATTAGATGGCATAGCCCTGTCTGGCTTTTGTCCAGAGACAAACGTGCAAGTCTGACAAAGTAATTGTATGTATAACAGTAATAGTAAATACTCATGTGTCATGAAGGGCTGGCTCTTGTTTACCATATGATGTATAATGACAACATTGTGCTAACAATATTAGAATTGTTTTTGCTGCACTTTGCATGGTGCAAGGCCTTAATCAACAGGCTACTAAATAACATCTAAACACTGTAATATAAACACATAGAGATAGAGAGATAATGTTCATTGTTATTTTTTGTTATTTGATTTAATTTTAACTTCAAGGGGCCTGGCAGTATCGAGCACTAGGTACAAAGAGGACAGCTGGTTCAAGTCACTCTTTGTAAGGAAGGTTGATCCTAGGAAAGATGCACACGCCAATCTGCTGACCAAAAATGAGGAAAGCAACCTGTACAAAATCCAGTGTAAGTCACTCTTTAATAAGGAGTTATTTAATATCAATATTAATATCATCATCACACAGTTATTTTTTATAACATAATTTTATTTGCAGTTCACAATGTCAAGCCTGAGTGCCTTGATGCATATAACAAAATATGGTAAGTGTGTGTGTGTGTTTTATTTGTATTTTTCTACTATTTATTTATAATAGTAAAAGTATTAAGGTAATAGTATTGGGTAGGCAGCAGCAGAAGTTACAGCATCGTACTATGAGACCTGGGCAAATAATAGTAATAGAGTATTTGTCCATGTTGAAAATGTCAACAGAGCTATTCCTGTGAGCTGATTGGCATGCCAGCATGGCTTCAGCCAATCAAAGAAGGCTCTGGCTGTTACTTAAGATGACCCCGAGGCACTCTGCTTCTAGTCCACATATACACCTCTAGTCCATGATGGAAAAGGACATGAACTGTAAAGTGATTGCATTACTAATGTAGTCGTGTTGTTCATTGACCACAGTGAGGAGATCCTGCCATCGATCCATGCTGATAAGTACTACCCCTGTGAGCTGGTGGGGACCTGGAACACCTGGTATGGGGAGCAGGACCAGGCTGGTAGGACTGTGTTCACCACCACAAACGAATGTTTCATGGATCCATGTTATTTTTATGTGCATCTCTCTGGCAGCATAGCTGAAGTTGCTCTTGAGTGATTCCCTTCGGGGCTTCTTTGTTGTATTCTGAGACGGCTATTCTTGGACGTAGTTGACGGTATACTAACCCCTATTGGTATGTTGGGCGCAGTGGAGCCTAGCGTCTGCTGTAGGAATTAACATGGAGCGGACCCCTGTTGTGTGTAATAACATTGCTCAATCTATACCTACACATTTACTCAACAGTGTCAAAAATATTGCTTTGTGCTGCTAAATGAGAATGTGGATGGTAAAGGAGTTCGGATTGTGATTCAGATTATGACCAAACGGGAATCTTAATCTTAACTTAATCACAACATGCAAATCTGTATAACGTCACTATGCTTTGCATCCTCAAATGCTCCGACCTGAACTCTACCCTAAACTATGCATAACTATTAAGCTGTGGGTGTATGAGGATTTAAATGCATTATTTTGTGACGCATCTGTTTGCTTCTATTTTTTCTCCAGTCCATTTGTGGCGCTACAGGGGAGGCTACCCAGCTCTTACAGAGGTGATGACCAAGCTCAGGCAAAACAAGGTACGGCTACATATGTCACGTGTGTTTTTTACTATCGCTGTTATTGAGTGACGAGTCCACCAGCAATGGCTGACAAAGCAATGTGTTGCAGCATGCAGTCTATGGATTGACCTGTGTCGGTTTGCTTTCTTTTGTTGTTTTGTCTCAGGAGTTTGTGAAGTACAGAGAGGAGCGGGGTAAGATGCTGCTCTCTCGTAGGAACCAGCTGCTCCTGGAGTTCAGCTTCTGGAACGAGCCGGTGCCCCGGGACGGCCCCAACATCTATGAGCTCAGGTCCTACCAGCTCAGGGTGAGCAACTGACTGGGGGGGGGGTCACTGTCACAGTAGCCTTCTAGAGTTAACCTGAATTGGATTTGGTCAAACATTTACTTATGGAATAGTGAAATGCACCTGATTGGATTGGATTTCTTTAAACAAATATCACTTATTGGTTTTAGTTACACAAATAATTCTCAAATAATTCTCTGTTGTGTATTCAGTGGATGCTGTGCATGCTATGGAAGAGTAGCAGGCAAAAAAGGCATGTCATTTTGCCTTTATTGACCTTTCATTTTATTAAATTTTAGTCTGGACCTGTGTTGGGAGATGTTCCAGTGTTTCTGTGTGATGTTTTTGGACGAAAAAACTATTGATAATCAAAGTCATCCCCTTTGCCTTTTTAAGTCGATGACTCTGAGGATTCCTAATGCATGATAGATTGTTCTAAGATCACAGACTGAGACTAGTGTGTTGAGGAAACATATTTGTTGCAGAGAATAATTGTGGCACTCCTAAAGGTGAACTTATGCAACACATTATTAAAGCTTTTTCATCAGGTACACAGGAACACAACATTCATCAGCATTGGTGACCTTCTGCTTAAAGATTGTGTGCTGTAATGTAGAACAACTTTTCTTCTTTATTCTTTCCTAGCCTGGAACCATGATTGAGTGGGGTAATTACTGGTAAGACAGCGTGATTCTATTTGAACTTGCGCTTTACTGTACTTACAGAACACTTGGATCACATGAAACCAGTTCTCCCTCATTAATCAGAACCATTCCCCAGACACAGCCTATTTTGATATGGTATGCTCACGGGCTGAGTGCGCAGTGGGTAGGATAGCACAGAGGCTAGGGTTTTCGACGCCCAGCCTGAAAGGTACTGGTTCGTTCTCCAATGGCCGCCTACCTGTAGACATCCTTGAGCCAGAAGTATCTCTATTCACTAATTCCCTTTGGATAAATCGTGAGCTAAATGACTAAACTAAAAAATGTAATGGAATTAACTGAAAACGCATATATTTGGCTTCTCTATTAGCAACCTATAAAGTAAAGACCTATGGCGATGAACTGACTTCCAGCTAAGATTAGCTTTGTGTCAATATAGCTTGTTATCTGTCTGCATTGTGAATACAATTTGAGCTATACAGTTTTCTGCTTAACCTTGCCTTTAAGAATGTTTTCCTTTTCATTTTAGATTTTGACATGCCTTTATGTGAAACCATTATTACATAATGGTTTCAAATATAACGCTGAAATGAAAGAAGAGGTTTGAGCATTTCAAATGTTGACTGACTTAATCACTAAAGCAATCTATGTCAACAAAAAACGTTAATATACTTTCGGAGAAACATTAGATGCTGTTTCTGCTTAATCATTTGTCACAGCATGTTATAATTGTCATTATGATATGATCGTTTAAATAATTATCTTTTTGTTTTTCTTTGGGTAATATATCAAACAATCAGGTCTAATGCACACTCTTTCTCCTAATGCGAGCCAGTCCGAATAATAATAATAATAATAATAAATGATCGTAGTTAATTCTCTATGGACTGTCACCAATAATAACAATACACTGCCTTGATTGCTCCTTCCACAGTGAAGTGTGTTGGTCTGTGTTCTGAACCCGTTGTTCTCTGCAGGGCCAGAGCCATCGGGTATCGCCAGCACAACAGCGAGGCAGTGGGAGGCTTCTTCTCTCAGATCGGTAACCTCTACATGGTGCATCACCTCTGGGGTAAGGTGCACGCTGGCCATAGAAATACATACACACCAATAGGACCCCATTTTAAAGGCTCCTTTAAATGAATATGGGTTTTTCATGTTATTCACCTATTCAACAGTGCATGCCAAACAAGATTCTAAAGTGTATTCGGTATTTTACATCCAAATGTCATAAGCGTTGCCTCCTCTACAGCAGATTATTATTTTTTGTTTGTGACAACTAACTTTCAACCAGTAATATACAATTTCCCTTCCCCATCATATAAAGCCAGCAATGTGCTAATACACGCCATCCTAGAAGATGAAGTCACATTCCTCCTATGTTTTGTTTGCACGCTAAATATCTGTTTCACTTGGAAATACGTCACACTATAAGTAGGATAGCTCTCAAAGTCTTGAACCAATGCGTACAGCACAGTAGTGTGAATGGTTGTTTGTCATTGCAGCTTACAAAGACCTACAATCTAGGGAAGACACAAGGAATGTAGCCTGGCAGCAGGAGGGGTGGGATGAGATGGTGTACTACACAGGTGAGGACAAAGCATACATTTGTACAGAAAAGCATTGTGCAACTCTCCACTATGTGGCAACGTGAGAATTCCATGGTCCTTAATTTTCAACCTTTTTTCTCCAGTTCCTCTTATTCAGCATATGGATTCCAGGATCATGATCCCCACCAAGGCGTCCCCGCTGAAGTAAACAGAGAAGCCGTTTGAAATCAAATGGAACCTTCTGGAATGCTATATCCGTTATAAACATCACTGCCATCACAGGTTTCAAACTCCTCTCGCTGTTGCCAAGCAACGCACCGTCCCTTCAAAGTTAGTTGTTCAAAGTTAGTGACAATTGTTACTTATTCAAAGCATAGTATCAAAGACAGAACACACTTGGCACGTAACTTTCAATTTCAGAAATACTACTTTAATTGTCAGGGAAAAGGCAACGTTAGTGTTATTTTGTTGGATTGTATCGTGAGCCAAAAACAGACAGCAGTATCATAAAGCTGTCCTATTAGAACTACACAGTAATGAGACAAGCAAAGATCCAACAACAACAAAAAACGAAACCCTGTGATAAATGCAGTGGCATGTGAGAAGTTACCATTTTAAGTTATGAAAAAGCGACATACTAATTTTATAATGCAGTGGCTATTTATTGTTATGTAAATACTAACATGGCATAATGTATGTACATTGCAAAGTGGCACATACTAACATATGCCATTCATCAATGTATATATTAAACATGAAATTATCAGTTGTATAGTCTTTCGAGTATACAGATTTAGGTCAAAAATTGCAGCATGCTGCTATAGGCAGGCACTAAAAATCAAGGCCTGTTGTTTTTGTCCAGTTATGTCATAATACCAAAGTTCTCTCCCCTACATCTTTATGTTGATGCCATATTGTTGAATGAAATGTATCTGGCTTTTCTAATCAGTTTCAAAAAAGAGCTTTGTTTTTCTTTTGGTGAAAAAGGATTTATTTATTTTTCACTTTGTTAAGATTGCATGTAAAGTTTGGAAAAGGTTTTAGCGGTTTAAACGTGCTTAAGGCATGTCGCTAAAAACGGTTTTAAGTTTTGTGCCACCTACTGAATAAACTTATGGATAAAAAGTGTAAGCAACACGTTCTTGTCATGCAAATTCGCAATTGAAGAAGAACCATTCATCTTGGAATATATGGCAAGAATATAAAATAGTTCACACTGGTTCCCTAATAGTGTACATCCATCACCTCGTGTGTATAAAGAAATGTACTCATCAGATGAATATGCACAAGCGTCTTTTATACTCCTCAGGTTCCATACAGATGTAAAACATTTCTTTCTCATTGCACATTTGTTTTCATTACTTTTACTAAAAGTGTTGATGCAAAAAGTGCAAAAATATTTAACTCCTTCAAGATATAGTTTGTGGTTAATTGTAATTTGTTACATTATCTAGTGTAAAAATTAATAGGGGGGGGGTACAACGGTACAAATTAACTCACTATTGTAGTGTAAACATTTTCATCATTGTAAAACTATTGACAGGATGAGTTGGGGAAAACAACACTGGATAAAAACAAATGAAGGCACACCATAAGGTGCATAAAACATACAAAAGTATCAGAGCAGCTGTTCCCGTCTAGATCTTCTCCAGTTCCTTTAGTAGTTCTCCAAAACTTGTGACGTACCACAAACTCCTCTCTTTGACTTGTGGCCTAATGACATTCCCACCAAAGCCAATGAAGGCACTCTGGGGGGGGGGGGAAGAGAAACCAAAAGCAAACAAACGTGTTACTCGACAGAAAGAAAGACAGAGTAGAGAGCGCATCAAAGCGCAGTCTTGACAGGACACTCACAGCGGGGGGGCAGGCCTCGAGGTCGGTGGCACCGTCTCCGATCATCACCACCGACTCGAAGCCATACTGTTCCTTCAGCATGCTGATCACCCGGCCTTTCCCGCCGCTCTCTGCTGTGGGCTGGCCGTCGTCAAACCCTGCGTACTCACCTGAACAAACACAACAACGTGCATGTTTTTGTTCAGGGGATCCAGTGTGTCCAGCATCATTATTAAGACAATGTATTGAAAGATATTACAGGGGGGGGGGAATAACAAAACATGGATTAGAAAAACCTGGTTTTACATGAGTTCTGAAATAATACGTTTCATATGTTTGAACATAACTGCTAAAGGGACAAAGCCGACAAGCCAAATGCAACAGTGCTTATCTTGTGCTCACCTGTACGGTTTGTCTAACAAAACATACATTGCTGTGGCAGTCTTCACTGTTTCCTAAAACCTGTTTTAGGAAGTCTGTTACAGCGAGGCAGATAAAGTAAAGAAGCCTCTGCACATGTGTAGTGTCCCCCCACCCCCCTACAATAAAGTCTTGTGGAAGGTTTACTGGAGTCCCATCTGCCATTCCCCAGAAAAACAACAAGCAAACCATTGCTCGCGTTTGGTCGTTGCATAGAAGTACACCATCAAAACCATCATACACCAGCTGTTCTACACAGGTGGCTTTGATTACCATGATCACCTCGGTTACCAAGTGAATCGTCTGGGAACCGGTGATCGATGTTACTTGACATTGAGTTTACCATTAAAGTAGAACTTGAGCCTGTTTGCGTAGACGTGGTCGAGAGGGATATCGAGTTGAGCCGCTACGTGCTCAACGATGCAGCGGAAACCACCGGATATGAGGAACACCTTCACGTTGCGCTTGTGAAGCCGGTCCACAAGCTCCCTGGACAGAGACACAAAGTGAATTAGAATACTCCACGACAATGAGAAGACGGGAGTGTTTACACTACCTTCCGTACACAATCTAAATGACTTGCTTAACTACACAGCTCTCACACAATACAGAGTCATTCTAAGATGTGGGCCTGTTGTGATTCATAATGTACAATGACATTCCAAAGTTGTGAGGATAGGAAATATACATGAAACAAATTGGGATCTACACACACTTACTTAATACCTGGAGTCAACTGAGGGGGGTGGTCCGTTATCAGTTTGTTCACTTGTTCTCTAGAGCAGCGGATGATGGACAATCGTTCAGTAAGGGCCGTCTTGAATGTGACCGACCCCCCCATGGCATTGCGCGTCCTAAAACGGTACAGAAACGCATTACAATATTGACAAAGTATACACCTGACCGAGTAGACGAATGGCTGAGAAATTTGATGATGAATGACAAGTCTGTTCCACTAATGGGAGTCCAAAGCATCTGCCATACATTTCAGTGACTGCATCCCCGACACCACAGAATTTGGCAAGTTCATCAATACCCTCTTCTTTGATAACTGTGCTGTCTACATCAAAGCAGACAGCGTCTGCTCTCCTGAACATCTCCTTTGTATGGGATAGAGACGTCATCGTGCTAGAAAAAAAAGATAGAAAAGTATCCATCATTAAGTCGATGACTATAATTCGAATAACTGCTTGCATTGTGTAACATTTCATTTTCGGTTTAAAGTGGCACACAGACAGACGGTCAGAAACGATCATGTCATGTAATTGTTGTCGGTCACGAGTTGAAACCGGAGCAGCAGGTCTTTCATTTCTCAGCAGTAGACCTACTTGTCGTTAAGTGGCTAAAAACACGTTTCTAAACGGCTGTCGAAAATATGCATTTTCGGCATAGCTGCTTTAAATCTTTACAATGAATAGCCATCGTTTATGAGAAGAATGCATGACACAGAGCCAAAAACAGGCCGCTTTGACTGACTGATGGGCCTCTCACTGGGTCGACATCGTCTGGCGATGTTGCGTCACCCAATTTAGATAAGGAGCATAGATGGCACAGAAATACAAAACAATTACACTTTAATCGAGCCATTGTGCATTTCCTGCAACGAATGGCAAACAATGCAGCAATCCGTGGAACTATACCCTTAGTGGAATCTGCATTAGCTTTGACAATGGTACCTGAACAGAAAAGAGCAGAACGCTTTCTTTGATTCCCATGCACCCTCTTTGCAAATGCCCAAAACGAAAATCGGACTGCAAGTAGAGTCGTTCCACAAAGTAACTTAACGTATTTACCAAATTATTGTTGCAACTTACTGCTTGCAGCGACGATGGTATAACAGACAGACCCTTCTCAGCCAGACCCTTTTCACCAGTCTAATATACATTCATTGGGTTTACTGGCGAGGAAGAGAACGCTTGGATGCGGATTCTGAGCCGCAGAGCCAATCAAAAGAGAGCCGGCGAGTGAACCCGCCCAAAACGCCACCATGGGTTAAACTAATCACTGACATTGTCTAAGACCTCAATATAATGAATGACATTAATACCGCCTGTATGGGGCCGGGCTTATAATGAAATGGCCTTTTCTCTTTATATTCTCTACATTACGTCGCTATTATGACAGAGGTGTGAATATGTACATTGTTATTATACAAACTACATTTCACTATTTTCTCAAGCGTCCACCACACAATGGAAAAATGGAATGTGCGGCTTAAGCCCGCCCACCGGACGCCCCGCCCACTAGTACCGGAAGACTGAAAATCAACCAGCAGCTTTCTCTCTCTCAAGATCCTCGCGCTATGAACACGTGTGGGTATTACATGAAGCGGTGCGGTTAAAAGTAGCAAAGAAGTAGTGCGAGATATTTGAAGTTCCGACATGCTTAAACTAGAACGTGTAAGTTGCGTGCTGGAGTGCAGGACATGTGGGCCAAGGCAGCCCCAGACGGTGATGGGCTCGTCTCTACAAAGTAAGCGATTCTTTAAAAGTAAGTGTAACTGATGTAACTGTATGATGCGTGGACGAATTCTGTGTTACTCATTTCAGTAGTAAAAGCAGCCAGACACCATGCTAGAGTATTCTCGCTTTCGATTAGCAGTATGGCTACGTGCTGTTCAGTGCCACAGTCTCGTCTTGAGAGTGAATACAATACTATTTATTAATAATGACTGATGCTTGCCATGCACTTTTGTCTTTTAAGTATAGTGTATGTGAAGTTGATCCCTCCTGTCATAGATCCATCCATGGTGCAATACCACGTGTCTTGAATACAAGGCCTCACTGGGCCACGAGATGAATATTGGGCCCCCTTTTTTAATCGAGCATTTCAATCGTTTCTTTCAGTTCCGTGAAGCGGGATGGTTGAGTATGGCAGGCCGAAAGGACTGGCGGATAAAGGTAACTCGTATTTTTAATGTAAATTGAAGGTTTAAGTTAATGATGCGTGGACGAATTCTGTGTTAACCTCTCAGTGGTCAATGCAGCCAGACACCATGCTAGATAGTTTCACACGTGACCTCTACAACAGGATAGGGATACTGTTCGTACCTTTTATCCTCATGTCAATGTGACTACAAATGTACAGTAATGAACCCGTTTTGCTATGATTTATTTGTTCTGTACTGTATCTTACCTGCTGTCTTTGTATAGCGGTTAGGTCATGCCCTACAATGAAGTTACCATGAAATTGGTTGACTACTTGTGGATTCTTGGGACAGCGTGGGCTCCATCTGTCATTGGTAAGTGGCAAATGCTATAGTCAATGCTTTGAGCATCCGGAAATGTACCCGGTAATGACTTGAAACATGAATTTAATCAACATTATCTCCCCTTTTCCAGGTTTTAGTTCAGAACTGGACAGGAACACCAACTTGTCAATGGTACAGCCCAGAATTCGGCACTATCCAAGAAACCAGTTGGAGTGGACTTTAGCCGAGGTAGAATACTAATAAACCTTAATGGAAACTACACGTGAAGTATTAGTGCCACTTTTTTTTTGTGTACACCCAAAGGAATTGTCTTGTTTAGCATGTCCTATATATTACGAAAATGTTATTGGTGTGCTTAAATCTTACCCTACACAACATAACTGAGCATTATTCACCATAATCTTTGACTACAGTGTATACTTTTTCTACCCACAGATCCTTGGATAACATCCAGTTTGGAGATTACATGATTTAAGCAAGCCGCTGTGTCACCACTGAAGAACTGAGGTCGTGAGTGAGGAGCACTGGAGACTCATGCGTTGTCTCAAAAGGAAACTCACTAGAATACTGGAGACTTGTGCGTTCTGTCTGGTTTTTGAATGGTCATTGGCTAAGCCTTCGCTTGGTTTTATCATCTTAGCCAGACTTTGTAACCTTGCCACTATTTTATCGGATTACAATTATTTCTAAAGACCAATGAATGATGTGTTCCTTTTTTTAAATAAAATAACTGCAGAAATGAAGAAACTGTGCCAATTTGAGTAGTTCATATATAGCACATTAAAAAAGGCTGTTTATTGAATGTCCACTTTTATATCTGTAAAAGTTGTCAGTTCTTTCAAATTTGACATATCTATTGCCTCTCACATGATTTCAAGTATGCAGGTTGGTTCACTGAAAATCACTTGTCCAAGATCTGACCAGTGCTAATTGAGTTCTATGCTTTAACTAGTTTACATTTAAATAAGTTAAGAAACTAATACTGGACATACTCCTCACACAGGCAACTTGAGCAATAATTCAGCATTTTTGGTGTGATGCTATGCTTTTTTTTTTTGGTTTACTTTCCAATTGCACTGTGCTCCATATTCAAATGACCAGACACCGCCCACTTTACCGAGCTAGCGGTAAAGGTCAGGTCAACATGTATAAAAATCACTAAGTGTTCCAGGTCCTAAGTAACGGCAGTGCTTGGCTACCAGGTGTGGAGGGGTGAGTCCTCTGCTTCTGTGGCGAGGGACAGCATGATGACCTTGGGACTGTTCTGGAACAGAGCGGCTCTGTTCTGAGTCTGGCCCTTCTTAACCCAGTGACCATAGATCTTGAAAGCACAAGCGTCTATGAGCTTGCGGATGGGCTTCACTGCGTACGGGTCACTCTTGATCACCTCCTTGGTAACCGGCTTGGCGCGGCGGTAATTGCAGTAGATCCGCATTGTGGCAAGAACGGTCAAGCAAATGACCTGGGGATCAAAGTGGAATGCAAGCCGTTAAAGATTCCGTAGAAAGCAGACTGTCCTGTGCCACCGTAAGGCGTGGTTGGTTTTCACTGCCTTTATCCACACAAAGGACAACTGCATGTACAGCGGTTTGGGTTCTTACACACCATATTTATGTAACTTCTCAGATATGCTTTTAATTAAGCTGTTTTTCGGAAACAAAGATATAAGCGCAAAGACAAACATTTGCCCGATAAGATGAATATTCTTGTTTGTTGCCAGTAGTCAAAGTTATGAATCTTTTTTCATAGACAAATCCCACTAGTACAACCTTCAAATGTCACCTTCATATCTGTGGTGGTGTGATGTCCCACACACATCCGGCCATCTCACCTTGAAACGCCTGTAGGGGCTGAACTGTCGTACTTCGGCCACCACGTACTGGGAGAAGAAGGGGTGGTTGAGGGCGTCTGTGGCCGTGTATCTCTGCTTGGGATCGACCACCAGCATTCGGGAGATCTGGAAATATTGCAATGATTTAATGTTCAGCACAATGGGATATGTGCAAGTGTGATGCCGTTATAAAGGATACTAACGTGTCCTGATCTGTCCAAAAGATGGATAATGTAGCGGAATTATAGCCCAGGGACTACAGATGAAAATTAACTCATTAGCTAACTGGCACATTTACATTGATGTGGAAACTGAAATGTTGACTAATGTGCACTGTCCCTGGTAAATAAATAAGCCATCTACTACGCATACACCCTGAGGAGGAGCTCAACATCCACATACAAAACAAAAGGTCTTCCTTCCGAGGAGAACAGCATACCAAGTCCTTGACGGTGTCCGAGCGGTCCTCCCATTCGGGAGAGGAGAAGTCGTACTTCCCAGCCAGGATCATGCGCAGCATCAGCATCTGTTTCCGGTGCCAGAAGGGAGGAGAGCCCGCCAGCAGAGTGTACATGATGACACCTGAACTCCATCTGCAAGGACAACCCATGAGCCAAACATGGTCTGCATACAGCATGCAGAACGTTCGCCATTCCACCTGGGCAACCTCCTCGCGGGGTTACACTCTACATTTCATGTACTACATGGCTACAAAAAGGGCACTTGGGAGTACTTGGAGTGTCGACACAATTGCAGGCAATAAAACATATGTTGCATGCTTTTATTTTAAAAGGTCACCCACTGGGATGCAGTATCGGTTAGGTATCTGGAAACTCACAAGTCCACAGCTGTATCGTATCCCACTTGAGTGGCATTCATGGAGCACTCGATGATCTCGGGGGCCAGGTAACCAGGGGTCCCGCACACCTCTGGATCCACACAGAACAGGACACCATAGATGAACATGGATATATTGGAAAGTCTGGAGATGTAGCAAATGTTTAAGCTGTGCTAGAGGGAGATACAGACATAGGCCACTTAATTCCTTCATCATGTCTGCATTTCTAAGCTGTTTTTAGAAGCAACGAATCCTAAAGCGAAACACACTAAGAGTCATCTGTATAAGTTCATATGAAGTTATTGTACCAGTCTCTATAACTAATTGTAACAGACAGAGCAGCAAACACATTTTATTTGTGTGCAGTTACATTTGACCTTCATTGGACCAGCATGTGCAAAGGTTTGGAAACCAAACACTAGAGAGCTTTAACTTTAAGAACTTGGCTGACCTCTTTCAGACAGAGAGCATAAACACATTTATTAAGAACTTGGCTGACCTCTTTCAGACAGAGCATAAACACATTTATTTTGCGACCTAATATTCTAGAACACATTGTCCTTTATTTAATCAATAAAATCAATTTATTTAAAACACTTTTGACACTTTTTAAGTATGTCGCCAATGTCAATTGGCCCACATAAAAAAATCTGAAATATGTGCACTTCTGTCATGTGGTGGGAGTGAATTGTCTCAAACCGGCAAGCTTCTGTCCTTGCTGGATCTGGACAGAGAAACCAAAGTCGGTCAGTTTGATGTTCATCTGATCATCCAGCAGGATGTTCTCAGGCTTCAAATCCCTGTGGACAATATTCTGGGAGTGGAGAAACTGGACCACCTCCAGCAGAGCACGCATGATCTTCCTGTGTAAGAAACACATCACTTATCAGACTGCTTCAGCAAATAGATTTATTACATTTTAGAATATTTATTGAAAGGAAATAATTTAAGAATAACCCTGACTAAGTATCTAAGATCCAACTCCCACAATAAGTCAAATCTTAGAGACGTCATAAGACGTCCATCGTGAAGCAGTAGAATTAATAATAGTGTTTGTGAGGGTTCTGACCTGGTTTCCTTCTCACTGAGCGTAACTTTTTCAGTGAGGTAGTCAAAGAGTTCACCCCTCTTCATCCTTGAAAAAAATAGGAAAATATCAAAGATCAGTTTCCATAAGATATATAACAGGGAATGCGTTCTGTTTCACTTACAGGTCAAACACCAGGAAAAAGAAGGCACTGGACTCATAGCAATCTTTGAGCTGTACTGGAGAGAAGCAATAAGAAACGTATGTAAGAAAATATTGATGTAATGCATCAATAAGCGGCTAACAAATTGGATTAAAAAACATCAATATATGTAAGACCAAAGGGCAGTTCTTTACCTGTGCTTAGGGGTCTCTTGACAGGGTCAAAGAGATTTTCTAACCCTGTTTACATGAATGATTGACCCATTGATTCACTGATTAACCCAAGTGCTTACTGATGTTCTCCTGTCCGCAGACCTTCTTCAGGATGTCAATCTCTTTTGTGGTGGCTGCCCGGATCTCCTCGATCTCCTGCCCGGTCAACTTGTCCGAAGGGGTGATGTCGATGACCTTCACAGCGTACTCCTCGGCGGTACGTTTGTCGACACAACGCCGCACCACACTGCTCACGCCCCTGAGGGATGGGGAGACGACACACCGAGCGTGCCCGCGGCATGCTAGTTATGACTCGGGTCTACCAAAGGGTTGTGTGTGCAGCTGGACGCCAAAGCTAAGATACTTAGAGTATATGTTCCAGTCTGTTCACTAGCATCACACTTATAATAGTCACTGTCGCATGCACTGTTTCGAATAGCAGACGCTCTTATCCAAAAGCGACTTTACAAGTGAGTCTGTTGATAGTATAAATAAAATATAGGTTTGTTTTTGCAGGATAATAATGAATGCAATTGCTTGGGTACATGCTATAGGGCTGGGGTCCTCAAATACAAATCTTAAAGGTCCGCAAAGAACATTTTCAATAAGACAAAGGTCCAGAGAAGACTCCTAGAGTTGCATTCTTTGCAGAAAACCCAGCTTACAGCGCAGATTCACAGCTATAAATTCAATTGTGTAAATAAAGTTTAAAAAAAACAACTCCTAGAGTTGACAGCGCAGCTAGTTTCGTAAAAAAAAAACCTCTGTTGTCAAGGAGATGACGGTACGCTGAATGTGATTGGACCAAAGCAGAGTACACGTCCTATCACAGACAGTGGAGCAGTCGGGCATGCGGAGCGCTGCTTGCAGTGGAGGAAGCGGAGATTTACATTTACATACGGAGAATTTTGACGCGTTGCGACGCGGCGATGTCTCGCAGAAAATACATGAAAAGTATAATTTGCTCAGAGTCCGGAGACAGTTGTGGTTCGGTCCGGATCCGGACCGGAGTCCAGACTTTGAGGACCCCTGCTATAGGGCATCTATTCAGAAACTTCTGTTGGATACTAAAGAAGTGTCTCTGTAGCAAACCAGATAATGATGTGGGTAACCAGGATACAGCAGCTCTGGCTCTGGGTTCACTTTCTAGCTTTTTGAGCTAAGTGTTAAACAAAATGTCCTCATAGGGTGACCTAATCCGAGCCAATTTACATAATCAATCAGCAGAGGCAACCATTCATTCTAAACCTTTGTCCAAACCGAGGCTAGTTCAGTGAATGACCAGTCTCTAAAGAGGGAGGCCTGTAGATTACGTAACAGCACCCCCATCTGACAAGTGGTTGAGAATGACAATGAGTCTTCTGTAGTACTAGCAAACTTTTTCGGTGTCCCTAAAATCCGAAATCCAAAATGAGTGGGCTTCGTAGTTAATCAAAAAAATGTTAGCCTCCAAGAATAAAAATGTGTACACTACCAATATAGCCTACTGTTGATTTCCTTTTGATTCGTCCAGCAGTCCACCACAGGGGTGAGGTGCTGATAAAATAAAGTCTGCATGTGTCTAATCAACTTAACATGTGACTCAATAGGGGGGCATTTGGCATAGAGGAGAGTACACTGTGGTGGAAACTGACACTGCAGGGGTGATGTGCTTAATACAATTAGAAACAGCTGCTACTCCAGTAGACGCAGAGTTCTACGGACGCTGCTGCGGGAAAATAAACTAATTAAATGTTAGTGCTGCTGTGAATTGCAATATAACAACTGTCAAAAGCAGTTAGCTGTACAAAAATGAGGCTTAACAAGAGTGACCACAAGAACACCAACATAACTAATCATAGGTTTAGAATATCACACATCCTGTATGCAACATGTGTATGTATGTATGTGTGAGTGAATGGAGTTTGCCACACATTCCTAAATTATGTGAAGACTGTGTTTTAAACTAAAGATATTGTACATCTAACAGCTGTCACGTGTATGTTTATCCTTATTCCGAGAACATACCTTCCCAGAACCTCCTTGGGGTCATATTTGTCGTAGAACTCCTGGGCTCCCACCCAGTCTGGGATGTCCTCCTCTTTGGTCATGTCGGTGTGACACGGCCCACCACACTACAGTGTTACTTGACTTCACAGCTGACCAATGGCAAGCAACACACAATACACATATATTATAGGGCTGTCTCACTTTTTAACGACCAAATGGAAAATTTGCTTCATCATCATAGTGTCGTGAAATATCCCCAAGAGCTTTTACAATGCCAATCTCAAACTCTGCATTCATCCTACTGTTAATACTCTCGGGCCATACAGTAATACATCAAATACTGCTTTGGTTTACAAGTCAAATATCATGCACGAAATATCAGACAGACGAATGTAAGCAATGCACTGGAAGTTCATATGTTCTTATGTATGTCTTTATGATGTAAAAATGATCTAAAATAGGCCTACTGGATGGACGATGGATGGACTGGCACGTGGACAACACGATGGCTTGAATAATGTTGCAAATCCAAGAAAAAAAAAAGAAAAAAAACATGACCAGGCGCGATTAGTTAACGTAGCTTATGTACTTTACACAGCGGGTTATGTATTCTTTTCAGCATTTTGCTTCTTTCGCTTTATCACTGTTTTTGACCTTTTGCAAATCAATGACGATTCAAAACAAACGAGAATACAAACACTGACCTCTCCGGCCCTCGGGCTGGTCCTAGCACCAGTACATCGTCATGGTTCAAGTCTTCACAGCATAGGGACACGTTAAACATTAAACGTGTACATGCGTAAAACATAGGACTGTTCAGCCCCACGTTAACACGGCCTCTTATCCGCACTCGCAAAGGGCGAGCTCTCGAATGTCAGATGCCTATTGCTAAAAATACATTTCCAAAACAGCAGACTTCCCGAACAGCACGACACAGTGCGCATGTTCACACAAGGTTTATTTAAATAATGCACTACGATTAATGTTTCCATTTGTAAAATACCCGTTTGAACGGACTGTTGTGGAACACTTCAAATTGATTGCTGATAAATGTATAGTATACATTAGACTGGCCTTGAATCCGGTATAAACCACACTTTCTTCAATGAGGGTCATGGCATTTATTATTTCATGAAGTACACAAATACAGGACCATTTTTCATCATCGACAAGCTTTATTGATTTTCTACATTAAATGTTGCACTTACAGACAGAATCTGAAATATTGCTTAATGAAGTGCTAAATTAACATAACCTTCTGATGTTCACCCATTCGAACAGTTTGCCTGATAACTTAAAGCAGTGATGCTCATTAAACCACACAGAGGTAACTAAATTTAAAATGGAAACACACCACCACATTATATAAACATTATTTATAAGACTATGATTACACATCTTGCAGTACAAGTCATAGAATATATGGTGTGGCCTAAATGATAAATGATCACTTTAACCAGAGTATTCTATGGCATACAGAGCGTTTTCAGTCTTGTAGGAATCTCCACATCATATACCTGTAGAGGCAAAAACATTTAGAAAAAATTGCATGCATGCATATAAAAACACATACAAACTTTATCCCAAAACACATTGTCTGTCTGTGTGTGTATCTGAGCAGCATCTCAAAAGTAAAAAATGGATGCAGAAGTCTTAGCCCACACATTAAAACGCAGACAACTTTTGACTTACCATTAGCAAACTTGCACTGTTTGAGCACGTCACTGAAGCCCTCGCATAATTTGAGGTCACTCTGGTTCTGGGCACACTCTATGAACTGTTTGAGCTCATAGGAGCATGCCTGCTGCTGTGGGGCCATCTCCTGCTGGTACATAGACTGTGGCTGCTGCGGGTACATAGACTGTGGCTGCTGCTGGTATGATGGCTGGGCCTGGTACGGCTCCTGGAAAACACCAAGCACATTTAAAGATACTAAAGATAATGTCCAAACAATCAAATACTTTTAACACTAGAACTTTTTGACCGCTAAGTATTTTTTTTTTAACACTTAACTAAAGTTTCAGCATCGCCCTTTCATGACTTTTCCCGCTGTAGCTGCAAGGGCGCAGTTAACCTTTTCTCCAGCAGGCGTCGCAAAGGTGCAGATTTATTATAAGACTAATAATGACATTTATAGCAGACTAAACTATTATTCATTTGAAGCAATTGCACTTGGACAAAAATAACGCTATATCAATATATCAGATATATAAATATGACCCATTATAATTCAATGAATGCATAAGTCAAGCAGTCGCTAATTGTCAAATGACGATGGCGGCATGGCATATGATGGGACTGTTTCCTATTGTTTATATTTATCGGCAGTGACGATAGACAAATATGGCATTCATCGTGTTCTGGCGTCCACGTAGTGTGTTTTGTTTAAACGCAATACAATACTACAACTTTTTTATGAGACTATATAGCCTATATATGCAAATGACGAGATACATTCAAGCAGGCATTCTTGACTGATATATATAGTTGTTTCACTTTCTGTTGACAAATGTAGGCTACTTATTGTAAGCATCGACTGAATGTAAATAAAGTGTGAAAAAGCTTTCACCAAAGAATCTGACTGACTGTCTTATGTTTTAAAATGTGAGTATAGTTGTATATAAAAAAAAGTTTGTTTTGTCAGTCAACCAAGATATATCTTCGTATTGTTATTAGGCCTATTATTTACAACTAATACATTGACTATTTGTTATTCATAGTTCTAACTAGTTTCGTCTTGAAATTGTCAGTCAACTAAGATGAACTATAACTACACTTCAAACTACTTCTCCTCTGTATCGGGATGGGGGGGGGGTGATTAACAGAGAACAGAAGAGGGGCATTCTGCTCATTCTGCTCATTAGCTCACTTGTCTAACTTGTCTCGGCCTACCCTGGCCAGCCACCAAACGTTGGCGAACGAACCTATTTTATACAGCCAACAACAACAACAACAAATAACAACAATGCATGACTGCGCAACGGCGAAGGCTTTTGACAAAAGTAAAAAAAAAGATCAATGTTGATCCCAAAATCAATGTATGGGGAAAAACTGCTGATGCGACTCATATTGTTTTTATCCATCACCAGTAACAAGACAAATATGACATTCATGTGTTCTGATGTCAACATATTATGTTTTGTTTCTACTCACCAATAAAATACTAAAACTTTTTTATGAGACTAATAATGTGTCAAGTTGCTTTACTTATAGCATACATATCTAGTGGCATCTTGAGGTACTACAACAAAAGCGGTCAAAATGACCCTGCGGTCAAAGGTAGTTCAGTGGTGCCGGCGCTTCTAGTGTTAGAGACTGAATTAGCGTCCTGTCCCGAGAGGAGCAGCAATCACTTGTTGCACTATTGCCATTAGCTGGCAAACGTATACAATCTGTGCAGAACGTCTACCAGACCAATAGCAAAACAACTATAGCATGCCAAATATCGTCTCTCTGCCATATCTAAATCATAACCATCTCTAGCATGAAGCATATAATACATGTTGTAAACATAGATGGAAACATAATTTCCACCCATTCAGATGCTCGTCTCCATGAGGTGCAGCCGCATACTGGATTGCTTGATCACCTATTCTACCATTTTTTTGTGTACGGTTAGTCGGCCTACGTCCCCCCCAAAAAAGCATATACACAAATCTAACTACTATGCCTGGCCCCGAATGGTGTTGCAAAACACCATCAGACGCTTGATCAATGTACCTGATACGTGACGTCAGGTTTGGGAGCCTCTGAATTTCCTCCACCAAAGCCTCCGCTCATGGCATGGCCGATGGTGTGTCCTACCGCAGAGCCCACTGCCACCCCAGCAGCTGTAGTAGCCATCTGGGCAAACATGCCGGGTTGCCTGGGTGCTGCAGCTGGAGCAGCCATGGCAGATGGGGGGGCTTGGGCAGGGACTGGAGCATATGAGCGAGGAGGAGCGGCCCTCATAGGTGGTGGTGAAGGTGGCGCCCGGCTGCAACAACAACATCATTATATTATATAACAGTCACCAAATTCCTAATTAAAGACCCCTCGCATCATGATCACACATGTTCAATCTAAGTTTTGTTCCGTTGTATTTGGGTACTATACACTTCAGATATCCTCATTGCACATGTTGTCAAGGAAGGGATACATTAAAACGGTTTTTTTATAATAAAAAAAGACGTTTTCAATTCTACTAGATGTAAAATAATGTTACAATAGTATCAACTATGAACTGAGATAGCGTAACCCCATGGATCCTCGTCCATTGATCACTAGTTGTAGTAGAGCAGCTACCGCACCGCATCCGCGCCACTGGTTTAGCTAACGTCATGTAGCACTGTGATAAAACTACAGTCCTGGAGGGGTTACCTGGCCGGGGGGGCCATCCTCGATCCTCGACTTCTGCTGCCTCTTGGCATTGTTGTTGTTAATAGTATTAATGTATCCGAAGAGTATGTTAACAAGCACGATTGTTCAGCAGCTAACTGCGACAGTAGTAGTTGACCTTCCTGCTAATCCGGAACGTTGTGGCTGAGCGTTACGTCATTTACTTCACGGGCAACTTCCGGTATGAACATTGAAATACAGGACAAGGGCCATGCAAGGAGGGGAAAGAAGCAAATGTTTACCTACATGTAATTTAGAGAAAACAATTGCCTTGACATTTGGAATTTAAATAATGTCTTTGGATTTAAGTGCATTTCCTTTCGTGGTAACCGGATTCATGGAGTTAATTTACATAATCTTGATCCACATTGACCTTTCACAAGTTTCAACTACATTTGTACATAATGCTTCTGTACTTTTAGAAATCAAATGAGTCTGGTCTTTCATGCTCAGCCCGATATGAGGTTGTGCATACCTACAAACAACCTAGACCACCAGTCCTTGACCACCAGGACCTTTTCATTTTTTTACCAACTAGTTACAAAATATTCTTCATTGTGCAGTAGACCTATGTGGGATTGTTCTGATAATTGAACATGATGCATCCATAATGCAACAAGACAGAATAAGACAACCAATGAAGTTGATTGATCCTGCAGTGCCATCAACCCGTGCCAGACTAAATTGTGTTTTTGATATTTTTTCCCAGTTATTTTTTCCCCCAATTTTTATCCCTAATGATTGTGCATAGTTTTTTTTGGTGGGTGTTTATTAGCTTGTAATGACAAGTTCAGGACATTTTTATTATTCCACATTAATACTGGAGTGGAATCTTATACAACACTGTCATAAGTCACCTCTAGTTGACCCTATTTAAGAACTGAGTTTACAATAAAGCTTACAAAAATGAAAATGCTGTATCAGACATTGACAATTCTTTATTCATTTAATGTCTAGAAAATATATTAGAAAAAAAGTCTGGTCACAAAAGTATTATGATTGCATATTTAACATATAAATATGTTTATTTAAATTGCCTTTTGGCTTTTTAACTAAGAAGTATATAAACAACTCTTTTTCTTCCAAAAACATCAAATGCTCTTCTAAAGAACAAATAAAACATGATGATTGTTATTTAATGTCATTACCATTGCCAAAATGCCTTTACTCTCTTTCCCTTTTCTTTTTTTCTGAGAATTTGCGTCGTTGCTGATTGCGCCCCCCTCCTCTTGCGGATCCTTTTCCCTTCTCTCGTCTCCCTTCCCAGCAAGGCATGGGTGGCTCAATCTCCCCGGGCCGACCGCCTCTGTCTGGGACGCTGCCCATCAGTACCTGGCAACACAAGGCCAGCAGTGGTCAGGAAACTTGGAAGTGAAATTCTTCCATTAAACATTCTACTTCTATTAAGTATTACAGTACCCAATAAAAATTAGTACTCTCCATCGGAAGTAAAAAAATATTTATTTAAAATCATGGCATAATATATTGTGATGAGGACACATTATATCCTTAATGCAGTGAGCAAGAGCAAGATCTTATCTGCATTTCTTTGATCTTATTTTGTCTATATCTGCACTGTTCTGTCAACTTTTGCTGTTGTAACCCCTGAATTTCCCTTAGTGTTAACCTATCTATCCATGCATCTATCCATCTATCTGTCCATCCATCTATCCAAGTAAAAACATATACTGAGGATCCAGTTGTGGTTGAGTAATCAAGTTATTTCTACCACAGAAAGTTAGGAATTACAAACCATGTACACTCTGAACCACAGACACAGTTGTATGTCATATTGCACTTTACCTTGTAGACGGCAGTACTTGGTCCAGCTTTAACTGGCAGGATGCAAGACTGATCTTGCCTTGCAGCAAGCAGAAGAGGCATGGACACTTGGGATGATGGTGCAAGAGAAGACAGTGGGGGTACTGAGGAGAGTACTTGATCATGCCACTGTAGACAAATAACAATACATTAATACACTAAACATTGCATAGTAAAAAATAAACGCTACAAGTATAATATAATATATCATTTCAATATAAGCATATCAGAATGCCAAAATCATTTTAATGTATTGAAGAAGAAAATACAAATTATTCTAACAGTTATCGTTTCACCTTCATCCTGTTCTCTTCCTGCTCCCTGCCAGACCTCTGTCTCTAATCCCTCACTGTTCTTGAGGAGCTGATCAAGAAGC
>OOFB01002747.1:17173-29463 GCA_900323305.1 Trachyrincus murrayi
ACATTATGATGGTATTACGTTATTTATACATTATAGCTTAAAATACTCCTACATTGTCTTCCATTTCCAGTATTTTATGATTTTATTTAGCATTATAGTATATAGTATATCGGAACAACTCATCCACCCATACACCCTCTCCACCCTCTTCACGTCCCCCACCCTCTCCACCCATACACCCTCTCCACCCATACACCCTCTCCACCCATACACCCTCTCCACCCTCTCCACCCATACACCCTCTCCACCCTCTTCACGTCCCCCACCCTCTCCACCCATACACCCTCTCCACCCAAACACCCTCTCCACCCTCTCCACCCTCTTCACGTCCCCCACCCTCTCCACCCATACACCCTCTCCACCCTCTTCACGTCCCCCACCCTCTCCACCCATACACCCTCTCCACCTATACACGCGCAGGTGGCTACGTTGTCCTGGAGTCCTGCTTCATGGGCTCGGAGGAGAGCTACACCGACGTCGATGACGGCAGAGGAGTAGGTGGAGAAGGAGGAGGTGGTGGAGGACCTCCTGGAGACCCAGGAATCGACCTCAGTAAGCTGCTGTCCTCCTTCTCCCAGACGGGTGGGGCGGGCGGGGACGGCCCCAACCTCAGCCGCCGGCTCATGACCCACCTGAGGCTGCTGCAGGCCAACCTCCAACACCTTAAGGTACACAAGCTATACTGGGATATGCTATCTTATGTAGCATAAGATAGCATATCCCAGTATGATATGCTATCTTATGCTTGTAATGCTAATGTAGACATTTGAGTTGCATGGTTGCATGGTTTCAGAACAGAATTTACTTGTATTTTGTCATCTGCATTTTGGACAGCAGCTAACTCCCCAACTGGATGACTAAAATCTCTGTGAACGATCTGCCTTTCAGGAAGTGGAGGATAGATATAACCAGCTATGTCATACTGTGACTGAGAGGCCTACTAACTCAGAGGAGTGCAATGGTATGTTATACTCTATACCCTCAGTACTATGTACACTGTATACACCCTTATACACTGTATACTCTATACACCCTTATACACTGTATACTGTATACACCCTTATACACTGTATACTCTATACACCCTTATACACTGTATACTCTATACACCCTTATACACTGTATACTCTATACACCCTTATACACTGTATACTCTATACACCCTTATACACTGTATACTCTATACACCTTATATACACTGTATATTCTATACACCCTTATACACTGTATACTGTATCCACTTTATACTTTATAAACTCCATACAATCTATACACTCTATACCCCATGCACTCTATACACGTTATACACCGTATACTCTATAACACACAAACCAAAGCACAATGTGAATTTGATGATCCTTTTATGATCCTTCTTATTACACTGAACAATGTTCTGTTTTGCTATATTCTGCACTCTGTGGAACGTATGATTATGTCCTTGTTTCTGTCTCCCTTTCTTTATAGGTCAGGCAAACTGCTTGTCAGAGGAGCGGTGACACACACACACACACACACAGCAGTTGTACAATTCCACTGTAAAGTTTTAATATTTTAATTTACAAAGAAGATTTTTTTTCTGTGGTTAAGCGAAGAATCTGCAGTATTTTAACTTTCATATAAATGCATTTCTCTCTATCGTACAACTACAGGGCATGGGAAGATTCCCAAAAATAAATATTAATAACAGGGACCAATAAACATTTAAAACCAAAAATAGCCTAAAATCTATTATATTATCTTATAGTTATGAAACAACAATAACAAACCAGCCGGATGACTAAATATCTTTCTGTAACATATACTGTACTATACTACTGCACAGTGAAGGATACATTTGCACACAAAAAAGGGATGATTGGGCAGGACTGACTTTATCTAGGAATATGTGCTATCTAGGAATGTATTTCTGTAGTTCATACCGTGAAACAAGATGACATTTGGGTCAGAACCGATTCCAAGCAAAGGCTTGTTGGGAAACTTCTCACATTCCTGCTTCGCCCCAGATCCTCCTTAGCCCTCCTTAAAGGTCATGTTTTCCTTCTGCCTCCTTTGGCATCCCTGTAAAAAGGACTTGTGTTTTTAAAAAGAAACTGAAAAGGTTATAAACTAACATAATAATTAGAGGAATTCTAAGAAACTATTGCAGCGTTTATCTGAGAAAACACGGTGCTGTGCCAGAGTCGATTTTCCTGTTTCACATTTCTGAAAAACTTGACAGAATCGGAGTCAAACAACTTTCTCTTTCCCCACCATTTCCACTACTTCTAATGAATCACGACTGCTTATGCTAATGAATCTCTACTACTAATGCTAATATTCATGTATTTCTGCATTCATTCATTTTTTATTGACCTCATCCCCACATACACACACACACCATACAAAAGATGATATAACCTAAACAGTAACATCCATGAGTGTTATTTGTCATTAGATCTGGTCAACTGTGAGTTGAGCTTGCTGGGTATAGATGGCACAACCCAAGTGAGCCGAGTGTGAATAACTGCCTTTAGCCCATGCCTCCCATCATTGAGAACTACCGATGTTTTATGTTTATAACGGGCAAAAAAAAAGCAGAGCTGTGTAAACCTGCAATTGAATGAAGTCGAAGTTTGTATGTGTATGTTAAACGTTTTGTTCACGAAGAACACACAATCTACACACTGTTATCGTTTGAAATTAAGTATATACTGAAATCACTTTTATCCAAACCCTAGCCAAATGGAAGACTGCACATGTTATCGCTTGGGTTATATTGGGTTTACATGCTAAATACCTAGAATATATAAATGTGTTTTGAAACACTTTAAATAACAAGGGTTTTTATCTTGTGGATTTGTTTTTTGTTTTCTTTGTAAAGGGAAGGAAAAAAGTCAATTTTATAACCCTCTTTATAAAATGAGCGTATTTAAATATATATTAAAGTTTGTCCTTTGTTGTTTGTTTCAAAGTGATATAATCATGCGATGTATTGACAAAAGCTGTTGAAACAATGTCACTGAAATTTTATACCCAATATTAAAATACTAAATAGATTGTTTAAATAGTGCACTTCCTTCAGAACATGACCAATGTATTTTCTCATGTCTTACTATTAATTAATATTGATTCATGCAGACAAATTCGCATATACATTTTTTATATCTAAAATGTACAATTCTAGAAAACAAATGTATTAAGGTAAGATAAGATAACACTTTATTAATCACGTGAGGGAAGTTCTGGATGAAAATTAGACCCTGCAGCCTATGAATTAATACAGATTTTCATAAGAGAACTTGGTTCATTCCCGCTCCTCTCCAGTGGGGGGCAGAGTTGCCACATTGGTGCGATGCCGCCGGTACCTCACCGGAAGTACCAACATGGATGAAGAAGACAACTGCTGGGTAGCATCCGGTAGCATCGGGTAGCAAAGAAATAAACAAACCAACCATTGAAAGGTTATAGAGAGTTACATAGTGTTTCTCCGACGGAGTAGTGTTTTTTTACACAAGCGGTTAATATGATAAGTGTCATGCTGAATGTCAGCCGCGGTCGTTTGGACGGAGAGATTGTCGGGCAGAATCTGAAGCAGTTCCACTAAGTGATGGTAAGGCCTGGGATGTTATAAACAAAGCTACGATTAGACGCCGTTAGCTGCACCGCTAACCCAACACAGTCAATGTAAATGTATCGTAACGGGTTTATTACCACTGTGAAGGAGTGCATCTTCGGGAAGCGACGGCCATGCATGAAATGATATGGCCACTTGGCAGTTGATATACATGTTTTCCCACTGTGTTGCAGTATAACAAGACATCGGTGCATTGAAGGGCTCAAAACAATACACAAAAACAATACGTAGGCCCATTGATTCAACTGAGCTTAACGTGTGTATAATTGACGTGTCGCTTGTGTGCTTTGTTTACTTCTGTGTCGTTTCGTGTCAGTTCAGCAGCACCTATGCTCTCACGTTTGCATGCAAGACACAGGCGTTGTCCAACTCTGTAACACTGGAACCCGCAAGGCCGAAATGTGTACGATGCACATACGCCTGGCCTCCATTGAAGTAGTGAAGTACAGCCAGCGTGCGAGTCTGCGTCCATTCTCACGAAGACGACGTATATAGAAGTTTATTTCTGTGAACTCGCAAGCAACGCCTGCAAGTACGCACCTCTGCAAATGATGTACTTTCAACGACAAGGACACACCCATTGGGTTACAACGTATATGATATATAACGGCGCAGACGTAACAGCACTGAGGGGAATAACTGAAAATAATGAATACAAACTGAATTGAATAACTTAATTAAAATCAGTGGTGCATTACTTGTTTTTCTATGTAATGAGTGGTGCTGGGTGTGCAGCATGCAGGGAGATGATTCTGAACAAGCATAGTAAGAAGACATGCTGGTTCTGTCCTTAAAGTTACCCTGCCTGCACTCACTGGTGGCAGTGATTGAAAGGAGAATGAGGTCTAAGCGGTGCTGACCATTATCTAAAATCTCTCCCATCCTCTGTGTAAACTACTGTGGCAGAGTAGACTGATGAGATCTGCAGGTCTTTACTGCTCCTCTTAATCAACCCTGTCTGTCAGTTCTCAGCACATATTCAGGCTGGAGGAAGCTAAAACCAGACAAAATCCTCACAGTATACTTACTGTCTATTATGCACAATGACACCCTATGCTCATTTTAATAACGCATATTATTCACAGGCGAGCACTCGAGGATATAAGTATAATTGTTATCTAATGTGTATGTAATATGTATATATTGTGCCTTATTTACCTTTTTTTTTGTAGCATTGATATTGTTTTGTGTGCTACTACTGGCCTGGTGTTTGCAGCTTATACACCTCAATGTATTTAGTCTTTCTTCATGGGATGTTTTGTGTGCAGCCCATGATTCAGCTGGAGAAACCGCTGGCGACCGGCACCATGCCTGTGGTGTGGCCCACCATACTGGACCTCGGCAGGGACGAGTGTAAGAGAATACTCCGCAAGCTGGGTAAGGTTGACCAACACTGCACTGTGTGTGTGCTGAGCGGGATGGAAATAAGGGGGCGGAATCTGACAGTGGAGTATGTCATACAGATATCCAAAGCACTGTGTGTGTGTGTGTGTGTGTGTGTGTGTGTGTGTGTGTGTGTGTGTGTGTGTGTGTGTGTGTGTGTGTGTGTGTGTGTAAGACACTTTTGGATAAATGCCTCCAGATATCTATATTAACTATTACCTAACACGAATAAAAGTGTCAATGTAAAGTATATAAAAAGAAAAGTGATTCTTTCTGTTGCAAAAGCAATTGTGAAGTCAAAGCGAGCAGCGAAATAAGCTTGCGCTGCCTGGAGTTTGTTTGCTTTTCACGTGACGACCGCCCTGCTGTGGGGTTTTGTTTCCCCAGAGTTGGAGGCCTACGCCGGGGTGATCAGCGCTCTGCGAGCACAAGGGGACCTCACCAAGGACAAGAAGGACCTATTGGGGGAGCTCACCAAGATCCTGGGGTAACTGCTGGCTGCCGTGTGCCGCCTGGTTCTGTAGTGTTGTCGTGTAGAGTTGTTGATCGTGGTAAATCGTTTGACGTATGTGGGTGTGATTGTTGAAATTCTCAAGCCGTCATGGATATATTACATGCATATTCATTGTGTTATAACTGTAAACACTATTAACACTAGTGAAATTAGCAGGCGTCAGCAACAAATTGGTTTATTAGAAAACTGTCATTGATTTGAATGTTACAAAAGTGAAGACACAGAGCAAAAAGAAGAAGTTGATTGTTATTATTATTACTTAATAATGAATCGATGGAATCATGCTGTTAAATGATAACATGAGTACAATATAAATGGTAGTTGTACTGTATATGAAAGCCCAACATGTATTCAACTATACGTGATGTGAGTTGGGGCTTTGAGAAACCACTGGCTTTCAGGGAGCCGTTGTGCTCCTCCTCGTAAGCTAAAGCCACGTATTACTGCACAACAATCCGTAAAAACACAGTTTACATCTGCCTGTCTCCCAGCATCTCCACAGAGCGGCACCGTGCTGAGGTCCGCAGGGCGGTCAACGATGAACGCCTCACCACCATCGCCTACCAGTGAGTGTATAAACATCCCGTCAGTCTAGGGCTGAACCATATGGTAACAAAATCATATCGAGATTAGATTTTGACAGATATTGCGATATGATTCACTATTAGTGGGAATGATCATTTTTGCATCATCATTTTCGTTTTCACTGAAAAAACTATCATGACGTGACATTTGTTGGGGTCTGGACCAAACAAACGTGTTTTCTTACATCTGGAGAACAAAATGTGTATGCCAGGACATCTCTGCAGTGCTACAGCACTTAATTTATAATGGTGTTATACATCTACATTTATACATTTGACCTTTATCAAAAAATTGCAGCTCCTGCGATTTGGATATTGATATTCTATCTTTGATAACAATTAAATCCCTCCTGTGTGTAAGTCTGTGTATAGAGCTACAACATCCTGCCCATGCTAAACATGCTAACATGGGGTACATAACCGAAACCTGGTTTTTCTTTCTCGGCGCAGCATGTCTGGACCGAACAGTGCCTCGGAGTGGTCCATCGAAGGGCGCCGACTGGTCCCGCTCATGCCCAGACTGGTGCCGCAGACGGCGTTCACAGTGACGGCCAATGCGGTGGCCAATGCCACGGCCAATCAAAATGCATCCCTCCTGTTGCCGGCTGAAACAGGCAACAAAGAAGGTATGGGGCCCTTTTCTCTCCCGATAGGCCAAAAGTATTTTGTACTCGTGGAATACAGTCTTAAATCTCTATGCAACCCTATTGAATGTTTCTTGTTGATATGCGTTACTCTTGACCACGCGGATTTCCCATCTCTCCATGCAGTCGTCGTGTGCTACTCCTACACGAGCACCACCTGCACCCCCACCAGCGCCACGGCAACGGGGGGCGGGGCCATGGCGGTGAAGTCGCTGCGCCCGCCCAGCCCGGCCTCCAACGTGGTGGTGCTGCCCAGCGGGAGCACGGTCTACGTGAAAAGTGAGTGAGCGACCACAGCGGTGGAAATCCCCTTGTAGACCCATGTCACCAATGGTTACCGCATTCAGTTCCCCCCACCCAGCTAGCGTTCAGAACCAAGACGGAGCCAAGATGGCTGCTAGGGGAATAAGGCCCATTAGCGTCCCATCAGTAAATCTCCAGGCTAGTGATGAAAGCCAGATTAGCTCAGTACTGTCCCTTGACTCTGGCCTCACCCTACTAATACTTATAGTGGTGATGCAAGTCAACAGACTGATGATGTCATGACACATTGTGGTGAAGAGATTTTTGGCTTTGCTAAAAAGTTCTATTTCTCTCCCCCCCCCCCCTCCTTTCCCTCCTTTCTCTTCTCTCTCCTTCCCTCTCTCTCCTCTCTCTTCTTCCCCTCCCCCCCTCCCCTCCCTCTCTCTCTCTCTCTGTCTCTGCTTTCTCTTCCCCCCCCCCCCATGCTCTCTCTCTCACCCTCACCCTCCCCCCACCTCCCCCGCCAGGCGTGAGCTGCTCGGACGAGGACGAGAAGCCCCGCAAGCGCCGGCGCACCAACTCGTCGGGCTCCTCCCCCGTGGTGCTGAAGGAGGTGGCCAAGGTGACCATGCCGTCCATCTCCAAGGTCATGGGCCTGCCCATGGGCCTGCCCATGGCGGGGATGTCCGGGAGCAGCCCCAAGATGAGCAACATCATGCAGAGCATCGCCAACTCCCTGCCGCCGCACCTGTCGCCCGTCAAGATCACCTTCACCAAGCCCACCATCCAGAGCACCAACAGCACCACGCAGAAGGCATGCCGCCACCACCGCCGCCGCCCGGCTTCTTGCACACAGATCTAGCACCCACCCCCCCCCCTGCAGGCTACAGACTGCAGTTCAGGGCTTCACAGGAGAAACGTTGATCCCCGCGATCAATCAATCTTTATTGTTTAAAGCTACAATATGCAACATTTCAGTTTCAAGCTAGCCGAGTTGAAGCTTTTCAAATGAACAGCTCTGCACCTCACCTCCTCCTCCTCCTCCTCCTCCTCTCTAAAGCCCGTTCAAGCAGGATGTTGATAGGCTACGAGGTTGAAAGTTGCATTTCTTAATCCACAGGGTTGGATGTCAACTGGCTGTTGGTTGGCTGTGATTGGCCTAGAGTGGGATTTCTCTGATGGTAGAATAGGATTTCTCTGATTTGTCTGCAGAAACGGAGCAATGAACCTAGGTCACTGTAGCTTTCTAATTAGTGTCTGGACAAAGTGATGTGTTTTAGAGCACATTTCAAACAAAACAATCTTACATACTGTATATTGTAGCTTTAATTGTTGTGTCTTTTATTTCTTGCTGGTATAAATGTATAAAGATATATAAAACGGCTTCGGGACGGCAAGTAATAGTTGTGGTTAGGGTGTTCCACTCCCATGGGTCCTGGGTTCGATTCCCCACAGTGTCCACAGCCAGCCTGTAGCTACCTAAGTGATACCACCTCTAATCTGCTCATTAACAACGTGCATTTATTATTGTTTTACTCCCAACCCCCCCCCCCCCTCTCCCCGGAATCAGGTGATCATCGTGACGACCTCGCCCAGCTCCAACTTTGTGCCCAACATCCTGTCCAAGTCCCATTCCCACGGCAACAGCGCCAGCGCTGCCGCCCTCTCCAAGCTGGTGTCGACGTCCATGCTGACGGCCGGCCACAAGCAGGCGGTGGTCTTCCCCACGGCGGCCAACCCCGTCGCCGTGACGGCCGTGGTGTCGTCCAGCCCCTCGGTTGTCATGTCCACCATCGCTCAGTGTACGTGTTAATATTGTTATTGAAGTTCCGTGCAGTGTTTTTTACTCACATAGTGGGGATGTAGGGTGGGATGAGGTGGATACGTTTCATTTCGTGCCCAAAAGTGCCGGATTTTAGGCTGACCTTTTATCTTAAAGGGTAACTACACACATGCTAACAAAATAAGATGAGATGTACCTCATCTTTCCATTTCACAGTGCACCAATGTTTAACAGATTTCAATCTTTAGACGACGTGGAACTCATGACATTTACCGCCAGTGCGTACGTACGGCTTCCATCAAAACACACGAAACGCCATCACATCGCCGCCGTGACCTCATCACTTCCTCCTCCCCCATCCCTCGCGATCACATCGCCGCCGTGACCACATCACTTCCTCCTCCCCCGTCCCTCCAGGCTCGGCGTCGGCCGGCGTGAAGGTGGCGTCGGCCCGTCTGCCCTCCCCCAAGACCATGGCGGGCTCGCCCACTCAGATCCTGGCCCAGTTCCCCAAGCAGCTCCAGCAGCAGCAGCAGGGCCCTCCCATCGGTGGAGGCCTGGCCTCCTCCACCACCTCCACCCTCTCCACCCTGCCCGGCTCCAAACCCATCATTCAGATCAAGCAGGAGTCAGGTAACCCCCCCCCCCCACCCATAGCAGTTTTATTCTTCATAAAACTAAACAAAATCGTCGCAAAATCTTGCACTGCAAATCTTGTTTGCAGTGCAGTTTGTAGAGACTGCTGCTTGACCAGCGTGTGTGTGTGTGTGTGTGTGTGTGTGTGTGTAGGCGTAGGCGTGAAGATCATCACCCAGCAGGTGCAGCCCAGTAAGATCCTACCCAAGCCCTCCTCAGTGGGCCTGTCTAGCAGTAGCTCCTCCCCCATCATGGTGGTCAGCAGCAACGGAGCCATTATGAGCACCAAGCTGGTGTCCCAGCCTACAGGTACACAGCCCACCCTCCAGTAGTCTCAGCCCACCCTCCAGTAGTCCCAGCCCACCCTCCAGTAGTCTCATTCGTTAGACTACAATATCCTTGTTTTTCATACGTTGGACTCTTTGTAGCGACAGGCGTGGTTCTGTAAGCCATCATGGTGGGCGTGCTGTGTGCCTCACATTCAACCACCAAAAACAAACTCAAGACTGTTTGTCTTGTGTTTCTGACTCGCTAGCCACCCAGACCACGTACACCAGGCCCACGGTCAGCCCCAACATCAGCGCCCGCATCTCGGCCGCGGCAGCAGCGGCCGGCGCCACCTACGTGAAGACCACCAGCGGGAGCATCATCACGGTGGTCCCCAAGTCTCTGGCCACGCTGGGCGGGAAGATCATCAGCAGCAACATCGTCTCTGGTGAGTTCCGACCCCCGGGGTCGCCATCGCCGTCGCCACTGTTAACTGTGGTTTGACAAAAGCGCGAAAAGAGCTGATCACGGGTCAAGGATTGCAAGGTTAATCTTTGTTGAGTTATGTTCATGGGAGTTGATGGGGAGACCGTGATTGTGGCTGTAACAGAGTCACGATAGAGTTGAGGTGTTTTCAACTTGAGAGCTAATGATCAGCCCGCTGGAAACAAACCAGTCACAGTAAAAATAAAATAAAACTAAAACAAACCAGTGTCGCAAGAGAACAGGCGATACAGATTTTTATTTCTATTTGTTTCTTTTGTCTTTTTTTAGGCCTAGGAACCACGACTAAGATCACCACCATACCGATGACCTCCAAGCCCAACGTCATCGTGGTCCAGAAGACCACGGGCAAAGGAGCCACCATCCAGGGGCTGCCGGGCAAGAACGTGGTCACCACGCTTCTGAGCGCTGGGGTCAGTATACAACGCTGTGATCAAAGCCATCACACACCCTGAACTCACGGTCATCATACCTAGACCTTGGGGAAACCCCCAAGTTTGATTGATTTCTTAAAATAAAAGATTAGTGCTTAATAGTACAAAGTCCCGTCTAAATTCAACCGAAAGCTGGAGGAAGAGCTGGGTCTTCAGATGTTGGGGAGGGGTTCTGCAGCTCTTACGGACCTCGGTACCGCAGCCCACCAATCTAGCTACACACATTTATTTTTGTTATTACTCTCCCTGGCGCCACTGTGTGGAGCGCGTGCGGGGTAAAGCGGCTGGTTGTTTTTGCGTTGCTGACACCGTACGCTCTTGCGGCAGGGTGAAAAGAGCCTGCAGGCGGTCCAGGGCACCAAGCCGGCCATCATCACCGCCTCCAGACCCATCACCAAGATGATCGTCACGCAGCCCAAGGGCATGAGCTCCGGGGCCCAGGCCACGGCCACCAAGATCATCCCCACCAAGATAGTATACGGCCAGCAAGGCAAGACGCAGGTGAGTCAACTCTCCAGTGTCTCTAGCCTCTAGTGCCTCTAGTCTCTAGTCTCTAGTGTCTAGCCTCTAGTGTCTCTAGTGCCTCTAGTTTCTAGTGCCTCTAGTCTCTAGTGTCTCTAGTGTCTCTAGCCTCTAGTGTCTCTAGTGTCTCTAGCCTCTAGTGCCTCTAGTGTCTCTAGCGCCTCTAGTTTCTAGTGCCTCTAGTGCCTCAAGTCTCTAGCCTCTAGTGTCTATAATCTCTAGTGCCTATGTATTTTTTATTTTATTTACAACTATTCGTCCGTCTTCTGGGTCCAGGTTCTCATCAAGCCGAAGCCCGTGTTCCAGGCGGCGGTGGTGAGTGAGCAGACCCGGCAGCTGGTGAGCGAGACCCTGCAGCAGGTGTCCCGCTCGGCGGAGGCGGGCCAGAGCCAGACCACCGGGGCGGAGTCCGCTGCCGGCTTCCCGGACGAGGCTGCTCACAGCAGCGGCACCCAGGGTACGCAGGAATAATGGACACTTACTATTACACTTGTTGTTTGTAATTATTTCTACTACTCATATTCTGTGCGTATGTAGATATTTACGCATATTTATTTTTATAATTCTTTTTGATTATGGATATGGGTTTCTACTATTGTGTGTGTATGAATATTTTCTCGTATATATTTTTTTTGTGTTGTTTTTTTTCATATTTTATTTTGAATTCTTATTACTGTCCTGTACTTCTGCTATGACACCAGATTTTCTATCTGGGATTAATATTCCATTTTATTTTATCTTCATTGAATCCACACAAGCATGTCTGAATTTGGCTGCTTGCACAAGCCTCTCAACAATATATATATATATATATATCTAAAATGTAGTTTTAGTATGGGAAATGTAAACATTTGAAGCTGTGATGTAGCTTCAATGTAAACATTTCCCATACTAACATCACACCAACAAAGCTTGACACACATCAGTACCCCTCTCATATCTGTCTGTCCACCTTTTTCTTTCCTCCAGACTCTCAGCCTGTAGTTCACCTGGTGACCACTAGGGAGCAGGATTGGACAGAGCAGGAGGTGGTGGAGTCCAGTCCCACCACCACCACCACCATCATATACCAGGACATGTTGGTTGGGGAGTCCCAGTCTGCCACCTCCACCATCAAGGCTCTGCTGGAGCTGCAGCAGCAGACGGCAGGTGAGGCAGTAATA
>OOFB01002760.1:1779-15119 GCA_900323305.1 Trachyrincus murrayi
ACCCCCCCCCCCCGCGGGGGGCCCCCCCCCCCCCCCCCCCCCCCCCCCCCCCCAAAAAAAAAAAAAAACCCCGGGGGGGGGGGGGGGGGGGTCTGCTCCCCATATACTCAATAGACAAGCCGTGGGTCATGGTGCCCTGGATCATCCACATGGACACCCTGTTTTAGCCTGAACATCATACTCTATCAGTGCTTTTTCCACTGTCCACTTTCCACCCATACCCAGACCCATGTGTCATGTTCCTCCTGCAAAACAGAGCCGTGAAAGTAGGAGTGGTCTGTGAACTAGCAGAACATAGGTGAGTGTTACCTAATACTGTTCTTTTTTTATGCCAACTGTTTATTTACACTCATTTTGGGGCAGTGTGCCTCATAGTATGGACAGTACTTTTCGCAAAGGTGCAGCACAGGTCACTGGCACAGGTACTACAGTATGGTACACTTTAGGTGACAGTGGAAAAAGTCACAAAGTGTGAGCACGGGTTCCGGTACGGTACAGTTTGACAGTGGTTAAGTGCCATTGGTCCAGTATAGGAGACAGGGCATGTCTTGGGGAAAACACAGTTGCCACAGAATTAGTAGTTTCCATGGAGCTGGTTCAGAGGTGTTAGTGGGAGGGCAGAGGATTTTCCATCATGTTGGACCTTGTTGATGCCGAGTATAAACAACCACAGGAACTCCAAAAGGAGGATGACATTTCCTGGCGTTAAAAAAAAAGAACAAAAGGGAAATTTCTCTTTCAGCGTAAGAGAGGGAGGCAGCTACAACACAATGGTCTGGCTTTGCTTTCCAGAGAGAAAGAGGTGGGCTAGTTCCTGTGTAGGTCATGCTGGTGTGGGCGTGGTGGTGGTGGTGGTGTGGGCGTGGTGGTGGGGTGGGCGTGGATGAAGTGAAACAGAAACAAGAGAGTTAACAACGTGTAATCTAATGATAAAACTAAAATTACCAAAAGAATGGACTTCTCATGGATTGAAACTCACAATCTCTGTGAACATAGACATCTGGTGCACCATGTACTATGCCAGCATTAAGATAAAATCATGCTTCCACCAATAATGCAATAACGGTGTCCTATCCCTGCATTGCTCTGAGGGAATGGAGGTGAGCCAATGGAAGCATGGGGGCATGGTTGGGAAAGCAATGCATCATGGGAAGTGCGAGACTCCAGGGGCTATGTAAATCACTGGTGGTAGGCGTGTCTTGCGGTGGTGGGCACATCTTACCGGGTGGGCGTGTTTTGCGGTGGTGGTCGTTTCTGTAGTCTGTGAGCTGCAGATACAGACTCTTCTGCACTAGAGATAGCAACTTGAACATGGGCGCTACTCCTGCTGCTCTCTGCATATTATGAATATTGATCTGTAATTCTGATTATGAGATATGAGGCCAAAACACATTTTCAGACCCAAACCTTTTTAGTTTCAATAGTCTTTCTTGAGTGAGCTTCCATTCATAATGTACACTTTAACAAGTCTCAGGTCGTTGAAGAATGTTTTAATATATGTTTTTAGAAAAGTATATTTCTTGACCAAACATGAGAGGATTAATGTTGAACCTGACCTTGTCCTCCAGACTGCAGCCATGTTTGCATGTAGACCAGCTCATTAACATGATCACATGATTCTGCATGTAGACCAGCTCGTTAACATGATCACATGATTCTGCATGTAGACCAGCTCGTTAACATGATCACATGATTCTGCATGTAGACCAGCTCGTTAACATGATCACATGATTCTGCATGTAGACCAGCTTGTTAACATGATCCATGATTCTGCATGTATTCTGCATTAAATGAATCTGTCTGAAGGTATCCATCTTGTGTAAGAAACACAGACCTGGTCTTCTCAAAGCCTTGTAATAACCAATAACCAATGTTTTATTGTCTTTTACCGTAAGTACTGCAATATAGGGGCATTCGCGGCGATACAGTGATTTACAGACCAGCTCGTTAACATGATCACATGATTCTGCATGTCGTTCTGGGTGGCATCACTGGTTGTGATATAGCCAGTGTGTGGTTGCACAAACTAGCAGCCATGTATCGCCCAGGTGGGTGCTACACACTGGTAACACACACACACACACACACACACACACACAAATATTTGAAGTAAAGGACAGATACTACATACTAGAATGTTCATCTGTTAGCAAATGGCTACAACAGGTCAGGAAGTACATCTTGAGTTAAAATGCAGAAACAAAAATGAACACTTCAATTACGCCAGAACTAGAGACAGAGATGAAAGAGAGTTGGGAGGGAGTCTCAAACTGCCCTGCTAAATATGACCAGTAATTACCCCCGTGCCTATGGGCAGGGCAGCACAGGGGCATGGCCTCGGCTTCTCGTCCTCTCATTGAGGTTTCCTGATATATATAAACAGGCTATATATGCTGCCTTGAAATTACTATAAGATGTGGAACAGTAACAGAGATCCAGACTGCACACGTTGTAAAGTAATGTCTACATGAAGAAAGCTTCTAACCTCTGGACTGTGTGACAGGGTAAAGTGAAGGAACCAAGAGAGATATGTCCTTTCTACTGTCAAATGCGTAATGGGCAAGTGTTCTGAGTTATGAGGGGAATGGAGACACATTTTAAAGGGCCCCTGTTTTACCACCAGGCGTGATGTATGTTTTTCTATATCCTTTGACGCTAACAGCGTGATATTTCCATATAAAAGTCATGACCATTCATTGTTTCTCTGAAGAATGCTTGGTGAAATGCTGTCGGTGTGTCTTCCCATGATCACGCTCCATTAAACCAAATAGGCCTACTCTGCTGTTACAAAGTGCCCTGCAAGACATTTTTTTCATCACCACCCCATAACCACTGTTAACCACTTCCACACACACGACAACAACACAACCAAAGCAACGTCAGGCAGATACGGCACCGCCCCACAATGATCTCATTCCATCTTTACGAAGAGATCCCACTCTTGCATTAATTACTTCCTCAGAAAAAAGGATCTAAGTGAGCGTAAGTGATAGGATGTAGCCTATGGAGAAGTACTGTACTGTTGTTATCTAGCTACGCTAGCGCTGCTGGATTGCGTGTCCTCTCACAACAGTATGTTCCCTGCAAAGCCATCACGCAATATACAGGAACTGTGCAGAGCTGTGCTGCTTTGGGGAACCGTGGGGCTTTAAGTGGGCTGTAATAAAAATCTATTAGAGATCATGAGACAAGCGGGGAGGAGATGGGTGTGTGCAGGACAAAATGCAAAAAACACATTAAAGTTTCATTACAGCAGACTGTGTACAGTACAACACAACACAAGGCTGTCTAATGTGATTGGCCCCTCCCTGTTTAATATACACAAGAATAATATTCACATTATGAACCCACAGATGGATATATTATATCATCAGCTTTCTGGTAGCGGTTGTAGTCCTAGTGTTCTCATGGGTACAGCAACAAAAAACACCCCACTAAACACGTTGTATTACCACTATGACTACACTACATGAATATGGTTGACTGCTGAAAGACCATTGAGGTGGGATTATGATCCAATGCATGGTAGTCCCGTGTCAACAACAGATAATAATAAACACATTAAGACATGTTGTTTAGCCTACAATATTCACATATTAAAATCCAGTGTAGGGAAAAGGCCAGTTGCTATGTTGAGAGACAACGATTTTATGTGTGAAGTATTTACTAATTACTAGCATGCTTGTGGCACAGCCTATATGGCAAATGGTCCTGTCCATCATACCAGTCTGAGGAATGTAGCGGCAACTGGACACGCAGAAGTTAAGACTGGGACATTGTATCAGCCAAGAGGTTCAATGTCCTGTAACAAGCGACCCGAGATTGTATTTTCATGCCCCTATAGGATAAAATCCGATGTATAGAAATCTCGTGCAATGCGAGTCGCGACCCATGAATAGAAATAGCTGATCTTATTTCTAATAGCTGATCTTATTTCTCATTGACATCTGTAGGCGTTGTGACCGGTCAGTCACTAACGGTTAACTTGATTTCAAGATGTGAAGAAATACGAATGGATTACGTGATAACAGACCAAACGCGGCACCCTTGCCACTTCAGCACCATGTAGCGAAACAGCATGACTAAAGTGAGTATTAATACTGTTACTAAGGTATAATAGGCATACTATTTAAAGACATGCTTCACATGAGTTCTATGGTTTCAATGTTTACCAAATGACGTTTTTTCCTCCAGCTCCATGGCTCCAAGGCGTACGTCTTCTGGTTGAAATGAAATAAAAAATTAAGACTATATCATAATTCCCCAGACTTTGGAGTCGTTGTCATGAAGGGTCTGTCTGCTCGCGACTCGGTCGAGCTCCGTCCGCTCCACATCTGAACTTTACTCGCAACGCCAAAGAGAAATTCCTTCGCGAGAGGAACGGCCAATGAAAACCCGCGAAACGTAGATTGGCAACCCGGTTGACGAATCGGGGAACGGGGGCGTAGCGTTTAGGGAACAATTAGGTATAGAGGTAATTACGTTTGAATAGGGACCCTTTGGGGACGGGTGGTAAAAAGAACTCTGTATGCAGATTTTTTTTTTGTTTTTGCGGATACATTTCAATAAAAATAAAAAAAACATGCCGAGACAATATGAATAGGCCTACAATATTTGTGTATTTTCTAAGATGGACACAACACCGTTGCGAAACCAAAATGGGTTGGAAGGCCTAATGCATGAGATTCAGATAATCTAACATTTTCCCATAACGGTCCAATGTCTCTGTCTCGTCCACTTGCAGTAACCCTATAGCCTCTTATGACATTGCTGGAGGAGCGTGACATACATATCCGTGCGAAACTACTTTAAGTTAGTTAGTGGTTAATTCAATTATGCATTCTACCAAACTAGCCTATATGTTGATTTATGCGTTACTCTATCGGTTTGACATTTGTATTAAAGGTTATTGAACTGGATTTTGAACCGGTGTGGCACCAGATCCCAAGATCATTTTTAGTCCATAATCATAGTTAACATACCGGTAGGGTATGGAGTAATACTGTAAATGGTCCATTCACCTTTAGTTTGTTATTTTTAATGCTTGATTGATTCCCGTGGGAAAAGTGTCATCTGACGGGAAGAACAGCAGCAGCGGGAGGCCACGGTGTGGCGCCCGGGGACCGACTCCAGCTTTGGGGACGGTGGCCCGAGAGGGAGGCTCCATGGGGTAGGACAATGAACTATATACAAATATATTTAGGGTATACAACTTGCAGCGAAACTAATTCAATGGATGAGAAACATTGTATGATTTAAACGCTCTTAGGGTTTAGACCCACAAAGCCAAAAATACTTTTTCCGTTCTTCTTTTGCATTGTACTCAAAATACTTCAGATATTTTGCACTTAAACGCAATGTCATTGTTTCTGACCGGATGTGTATTCAGATAATGCTCTATTTAAAAAAAAATGAAACTTGAAACCTGAAAATCGTAGCCACGCCTTCGATACTAACGCCCCCGAAAACGAGCCAATCAGAAGCACCGTCTACTCCCCTTTTATGCTACACGTTTACGTAAGCGCACACGCAACACTGCGCGTTGTGCAACACTTCAACCTCGGGGCAGTGTTGATATTGAGTGAGCGGACAGGACGCGCATTTACTGCACAGGGAATCACAGGTAAATTAAAATGTTTAAATAAAATGATCGCCTTGCTGTTAACACACCTTTATGTCCTCGCTGCTAAGAAGAAGTTATCGGAACTGTAACGTGAGCTAACCTTACCTAACGCTAACTAGCCCGGCTAGCTCAGCTGTCCTCGTACCAGGCAGTGTACAGGTATACTATATGGTATACACATGGTTTAAAAGTCTTGGTTTGTCCTGTAGTTGGAACTATCTATCCCAAGACCACATTACATGCAATATGCATTTTTTTATGTGGCCTGGCTAGATGCCATGTGTCACCTGATCAAAGTCATTTAGAAGAAGCTTCTATTCTAAGCGACTTGCAGTGGAATCCAAGGCTACGGGGGGTTGGGGATCGAACCAAGTACCTTTCGGCTGGGAGTCGAGCACCCCTAGCCACTACTACAGTACCCTGCTCTCACGCTTTGTGACGATGAGACGTTGTGTTTTCTACATATCTACAGAGCATCCCCCACCATGGCATTGAGAAGCGCAGTGTTCCGTCTGATGGTCAACTCCCACAGATGTGCTGTCATCTCGTCGAGCAGATCCCAGGGCAGCGCAGCGGCACCTGCTATACGTAAGGGATAATCCACGACTATGTGTGCTGAAAAAGAATAGAGAATAGAGAAAATAATAGAGAAAAGAGAAGATCTTACTAACGACCCGGCAATGCTGGAAACGTTCTCAGTATGAGTCCCGTCAGCCAGACTACGTGAGATTTCCGAAACGGAATAAATACTGCACATATTGGCATTGATTTAATGACCCCTAAGACATTTGGCAACAACAACAACTCTTACTTGGACCAATGCCACTTGGACAGAGTACTGTACTCCCAATAGTTTTGTAAAGCTTAGCCAATACGATGAAGTTGGACTACATAACTGACTTTCTTTTACTCTATTTCCACAGCAGCAGACAAGACCGAGCCGAAGCCTAAAGCACGTAGGTGTCTTTATAATCTACTCACTTGGTACAGCCATCGTTTTTACTGTAACTCTTTTACTGTAAGTACAATCACCAAGTCACGTTGGATAAGCAGGTAGGGGTTAGGCATCTTATTTAGTTCCAGAGGTGAAGAGTGAAGGTGGTTACAGTGTCTCTTCTGCAGCCAAGGTGCGGTTTGATTGGCGTGATGCACTACAGCTGGAGGGTCAGCTGACGGAGGAGGAGACGATGATCCGTGACTCGTTCAGGAACTACTGCCAGGAGAAGCTCATGCCCCGCATCCTGCTGGCCAATCGGAACGAAGGTAGAGACGCCCAGGAGTTCACACAACCAATCACCACTCAATACCTATGTCTCATACAATTAGCATTTTAACTATGATGATTTTTAAGAGATTTGAATGGAAAAGTTGAAGAAAACTCCCGCAGCGTACTTTGAAGCACCCTTATTTGTAGTTACGTTTGGGTCAAAGACCTTCGCCAGACTGATCTGTCAGAGATGACTTGTCACCTTCTTTTGTAGATTACACCCCACCGTCAGCGTGTTACAGCTGTCACAAAATAGTGACATCAGGGTATAGGGAATGATATCGATGACAGATGCACAGATCAATTAAAAAAGACAACAACAAAAAATTAATCGTGACATCGTAACTTTTGTCACAATTAATTGTACGTTCCACCAGGACAGTATAGTTGTAGCCAGTGTCAGCTGGTTGTCCCTGGCGTGGTTCTGACTGCTCTTTCTGTTCTCAGTGTTCCACAGGGAGATCATCTCAGAGATGGGGGAGCTGGGGGTTCTGGGCCCAACCATCAAAGGTACGGAACAGATTTATACTTGTATTCATCTAAAGACCGAGTGGAGAGGCATGCTCCATTCCTTCATATCGTGTAGTTCCAAGTAAGACGGGATAATATGGCGGGACAAAGAATAGGAGGACTGTATTGATTGATTGGCCGTTATGGGTGTACTTAGATGAGGCACCGTTAGTTGTAATGTCCACCCACACCGACTCTTATGGATTTACAAGTTGTCGGAGTGTCTGTGACACTCGTAAAAACTGGTTTACGATTAGGTGAACAGGGTAAGAAGATATATTTCCTCTTGGTTTGTTCAATCTATTGGCTTCACAACTTGTTGGTTTTATAACCTCAGCCAAACATCAACCTCTTGCCTACATTTCCCATCGCCTGACTTTTATGTCCTCCGTCCATTACCAAGGTTACGGCTGTGCGGGAACCAGCTACGTGGCGTACGGGCTGATCGCCAGGGAGGTGGAACGCGTGGACAGCGGGTACCGGTCCGTGATGAGCGTCCAGTCCTCGCTGGTCATGCACCCCATCAACGCCTACGGCACCGAGGAGCAGAAGGAGAAGTACCTCCCCAGACTAGGTGAGACACAAGATGACTGTCTGTAGGCTATACAAGGGTCGACATGGCTGCCTGCAGGACTTCACTGAACCTAGTGTCAACCCCTTTCCCGTCTGGGAAATCATATCCTAGTATTTTGAGTCATGATCAATAGTTCATTTTCAAGTATCTTCATTAAGTGATGTCACTTAGGTAACAGGTCCTATCAGAGGTCCAACCAGTACATTCATAGTCAACAACAATGTCAGCCCACAGCCTCGATGAGAAACATGGTGGTGTTTTGTTTGTTAGCTCGAGGAGAGATCCTGGGCTGCTTCGGACTGACGGAGCCCAACCACGGCAGCGACCCCGGCGGCATGGAGACCAGGGCCAAGTTCAACCCCTCCAGTCGCACCTACACCCTGACGGGCTCCAAGACCTGGTGAGACTACCGTACTATACTATACACACCTACACTCTGACGGGCTCCAAGACCTGGTGAGACTACCGTACTATACACACCTACACCCTGACGGGCTCCAAGACCTGGTGAGACTTACTGTACTATACTATAAACACCTACACCCTGACGGGCTCCAAGACCTGGTGAGACTACCGTACTATACTATACACACCTACACCCTGACGGGCTCCAAGACCTGGTGAGACTTACTGTACTATACTATACACACCTACACCCTGATGGGCTCCAACTGCTTATTTCTTATTTGCTGTTAGTAACTTGATAACTTGATATATATGCGTTTTAATAGTCTTCCTGTTGTTCAAGGTCAACGTTCTAGTGGTCTATCACTTCACCAGTAAACAACATGCCATTGTTATAGAGCTAGATGGCCACAAGGGGGAGCCCTCCACACTAGTCACCAGAGAGCTTGTTGATCCAGGGACGGTATATGGCCACAATTACAATTCAGGAAGTCTTATTTGATGTTATTCATCATGAAGGGTAAAAAAATGCAGCGTTGTCCCATTCCTCCACCACTGCTTGTATAAAGTATACTGGTCACAGCCTGGGGCCTGAAGTACAGTACATACACATTTCTATTTAAATGAATCCCCAATCGATGTCGATGTACATGAAGATTCAAGTTTGGTTTGTCCTCCCAATTATTTCATTTTCAAACAGCCATGACTGCAGTTGTGCCGCTTGTTTTCTCTAGCGTTACCTCTGTCTAATGCTGGAAACAGGGGAAAGCTATTCTGTAGCATAGCCTTGCTTTATATACATTATATCTCCGCGTATGTTGACCTGCTGGTTCCCTCCAGGATCACCAACTCCCCTGTGGCGGACGTGGCGGTGGTCTGGGCAAAGTGTGACGACGGGAAGGTGCGCGGCTTCATCCTGGAGCGCGGCATGAAGGGCTTCTCCACGCCCAAGATCGAGGGCAAGTTCTCTCTGCGGGCGTCCGTCACCGGGATGATCATCATGGACGAGGTGGAGGTGCCCGAGGAGAACCTGCTGCCCAAAGTCTCCGGCCTGGGGGTGAGACGGCAGACGCTCTGTTCTTGATTAGACCGTGTTTCTGGTCTCTGGTTTCTGAAGTTTGTTGTCGAGGGAGGGAGATGGAGCTGGGATGATGGGTTGATTTAAAGGATAACTCTGCCGATTTTCAACCTTATCTCTTATCTATCCACATTAGGGATATAGTGGGGGAAAAACGTCTGCAGTTGTTGCCGATGCTCTCTGTGTCTCTGGGCTCAGCGCAGATGCAAAATCTTACCCCAACTCCGTCATTTGACTGAGTTGGGGTAAGATTTGCATCATCCGGTGAACAAAAAGTAGCGGGGAGATCTGGGTGCAGGCAACAGTAAACATTGTTCACTTGCATATGCTACCCACATTGAAATGATGCAAATGGAGTTTTCAGTAAAGACTTTTCAGTAAAGTGGAAATCCAGGAGATCTCAGCCGGGATCTCCTGGATTTCCACTTTACTGAAAAGTCTTTACTGAAAACTCCATACAGCCCTTCTTGGTTAGGAGTAGTTATGTAATTACAATTTATACTTTACTTCGAACCAGCATTAATATAAAAAACAGTAAGGCAGCAAGACTAATACTGTGTCTAAAACTAACAACAAAATGTGTCTAAAACTAACACAAATACTGCTCTATGAAGGGAGACCGGGTGAGACAGTGGTTATGTTGGTTATGCTCTCTATAATAACCCCTGCTGTGTGTTTCAGGGGCCGTTTGGCTGCCTGAACAACGCCCGCTACGGCATCGCGTGGGGTGCCCTGGGAGCTGCCGAGTTCTGCTTCCACTCTGCACGCCAGTACACGCTGGACAGGTGAGGAGGGCCTCCGCTACATTAACAACACTATGGATGATGCTGTACTGTACTGTTGTCTTCACTGTGATACAGGGGTTTCTCAACTGTAGAATCTGGAGCCAATGTGGGGGCACCTGATATGTATATGGGGTCAGAGAATGCAGACTTAACGGCTATAGATATCTAATGGGTAATTTTTTTTGGGCCAAAAAAAGTTAGAAAGGTCCTGTACATAGAAATAACATGTTTGGTGTCGCAACCTAAAAATGGGGTCACGGGCCAAAAAGGTTGAGAACCAATGCTATAAGATTGTGGATTAATATTATTTGGATTAATATTCAGTTAATATTATTTGACATTAACCACTGACTTGAGGGGTTAAAGGTCAAAAGCAAGATGAAGTATGACGTTAATAGTTATGATTGACAGACTTGGTCAAATGTTCACCGTTTAAATACAAAATCCTACCTGTGTTTTTGTTCTCACCAGGATCCAGTTCGGAGTGCCTCTGGCCCGGAACCAGCTGATTCAGAAGAAGATGGCGGACATGCTGACGGAGATCACCCTAGGTCTGCAGTCCTGTCTACAGCTGGGCAGACTCATCGACGACAAGAAGTCAGTCACTCCCTTTTATACAGTCTCTGGTCATTCCCTGTACAAGGATTAGCCTCGATTGGCCGACGTTCTAGCAAACACAACAGTTAATTTGTATCCCACCCTAGTTCCCCTGTTGGTTGATAGTCACTACGCTGTAGTGGCTATCAAAGGGTTTCAAAGTTCAATTTAGCCACTGCCCTAACTAGAGTGGGGTTGCAGTCTTAACGCACCTGTAGCGTGTTGATCAGCTGTTTCCTTTGGCGGTCAGCAACTGTCCGTAGTATTGTGGTTTGATGAAAGGTTGTCCAAAATCCAAAGTATATTCTTAATGCCAACGAAACTATCACTCCCCACATCTGCTCCTTAGTCTCGCCTACAACTCAAAATGACTTCCTCATATCACCTTTGCATCTTCCGACGGTGGCCGTGGCCCATTATCCATGACCAATCAAAAGACTGTCCTCGAATGGGGACAAAATATAACTAATGAATGGGACGTTTTTATAATTTCATAAAACAAATTTAAATTTGCTTTACTTTAAATCATTTGGCGCCAACACAAGCAGTTTTATTGTCCTCGGGATGTCTCAGCTTCATTCCACTGTCTTATCTAAGAACTACAATAAATGAAGCAGACTAACTTAAAAACAGTTAACATTAATGTAGATAAGTTAAACTGAGTTAAGAAGATAAATTGTAAAGATGAGTTTGGACAAGGTTAAGTAATATATTCCTCTCACCTTACTGTATGTTGTGCTGTGTAGGGCAGCCCTAGAGATGAGTCTTTAAGTAATATAAGGTGAATGTCTTACGATACTGTATGTTGTGACGCTGTGTGTCCACCAGGGCGGCTCCAGAGATGATCTCCATGCTGAAGAGGAACAGCTGTGGCAAGGCCCTGGACGTGGCCCGCCAGGCCAGAGACATGCTGGGGGGGAACGGTATCGCAGACGAGTACCACGTCATCCGCCACGTCATGAACCTGGAAGCTGTCAACACCTACGAAGGTACGGCTACGCCCACTTCCTCTAACCCCCAGTGTAGAATGTTTAGCCCCTTCCCCTATCAGTCGACACTGCCCTAAACGATGAGGCCCCGCCCACTACCTCTAGTATTGGATCGATAGCCAGTATGTGTGTATGTGCTTGACAGTTAGTAGGTTGAGTGGTGTTTTTGGCTGGCACTGTGGCTGCCGTCTGTGGTCTGACTGGTGTTTGGTTTCCTCCAAACCCTGTAGACCTGCAGGTTATGCTAACTGGAGAGGCTACATTTAGTGTCTTGCGTGTGAAAGTGTTTTCACATTCAGGGGGACTGAGCTAGGCTCCGGTCTTCTGCCAACCTGACACCGAAGAAGCAAAGAGAAGGGACAGTAGACTCTTTTCACAGTAGGAAAAACACAGGTGTAGCTCATACCACTAATGATGGGTCCGTTAGGTATGGCAGTGCACCTGTGTAGACACAACTAGTAAAGTAAGTACATTAACCATGCTGGTGCTGCGACAGACAGAAATGAAACCCACCTACAGTAATGTTAAAATTACAGGAAGTACTTTACCCTACTATTGACAATCTGTGAAAAGGGTCCAATGGGACATATGAGACAAATAGAAAACAAGGGCTTTGTCTTTTCACCAACAGGGGGTGTCAATGTATGAATTGTATCTGAAACATGACTAATTGAAAATGAATGAAATTGGATCAGTTAAAAAGCAGTTGATCAATTGATCCGTTGTCGCGAACGGTCAAGTCTCAGACGGTGACTGGACTGACCGAAAGAGCGTGACCTAAAGATGCTATGATGCTAATTCATGATGTCGTCTCCACCCCCCCTAAGGTACCCATGACATCCACGCCCTGATCCTGGGCCGAGCCATCACTGGCCTGCAGTCCTTCACCGTGGACAATTAAGATCTCTGGCCACTACCGTCCCTACATCAACACCCTATTAAGACTGTAAAACAGGACACTTTGATTTGTGTTCTGCATAACACTACTGCACACACTCTCTCTCTTGAAGACGCTTACTGTTGATTTGAGCCATATATCAGGTTTGTAAATTGGAGGTCACAAATAACAAGTGTAATTATTTTTAGCAGATTTGTAACTGTATTTTTCTATGACCATGCCGTAACAATTTCAGTGCAAATATATTTAAAATGGCTCTTATAATATACACATCTGTGTTTGGCCTTTTAGACTGTAATGTGCTGTGTACTGATTTCTAGGCATTTTTATTTTTTTTGGACTAGTCGTTCACAAAATGTCCGGTTAGTCGTCAGGAACATCCCTATTTTCCACAAGGTGAAAAATACAACAGATGCATTTACATCCAAAACGAGATACACAATAAAGCATGAATCAGTTTTCTGTGTTTATAGGGCCCCTACTTTACCACCAGGTGTGAGGGTGATTTGTCATTACAAGACATAGGATGGACCAAGATGGACGGTAGAGCCCAGTCACCCCCCCCCCCCCCCCCCCCCCCCCCCCCCCCCCCCCCCCCCCCCCTTCCCCATATT